>CM021106.1:654739450-654986223 GCA_007115665.2 Sequoiadendron giganteum | reverse complement strand
TAAATGAATTACAAATTGTCAACCTTAATACATGAAAAAATATCAATGTGCACCAACCTAAATTGGTCACAACATAATGAAGACCTAAATCAACATCCTCGAAAATGCCAAGAATTCAACAATTAATCCATGAGGATCCACAACATGCTACCACCAACATGTCAGCTAAGAACATGAAAACTCAAACACACAAAGGAAAATATCTGAACACACCGATCAATGCAGGCTTACCAAAATGATAGAGCATGATCCAAAAACATCACTGAACATCTCATGAATGTACACAACTCAATTAATTAGAATTGCAATCTCTTCTTCCAGAAACATCTGCTACAGTAACATAATAATTGTAGGAACTTAGAAACTCATAATTTTCTCCAATCTTGATGCACATCTCTAAATTTTTTGAAGAACATACTAGATAGGCTCAACAAAAAACCCTTTAATGCGTGCGTTCTGAATATCAACTTACACAACTTTCCACCATTTTGATCTTCATAGCTTCATAGACTGCTTGCAACATATTTATTCTAATTTTCTCAATATCCTCGACATATAAAACTTTTAGAATCATCAATGCTAATAGTGTTGACATCAATTACAACCACATATCAGAAAAACAACCACAACATCCAACAATCTCCCTCTTTGGCATTGATGGCAATACATGATGTGAAAAATACCATCAACACAACTAGCTCTTCTCCAATAGTCTCCCCCTTTGATATTGCACTCTTCTCCCTTTTTTTTTCTTTTTTTCTTTTTCTCAAAGGTTTTTCACATTAATCTTCTCCCCCTTTGACATCAATGGAAAAGGTACACAAGCTCTAAGCCACACATTTGAATCATTTTGACTACTCCCCTTGAGTAGCAGCCACCATAACATCAATTTGAAACAAGATCTAACTGTAAGTGCATGGATTGATGCAAAGACTTGCATCTTTAGTTCATATTAGTAGGGGAAATCACCCCTAACTTGCCTCTGAGATACTCAAAAGTATCCTTAGGAAATGGTTTAGTAAAGATATCTGCAATTTTTTCCTTAGTGGGCACATATTCCAATTTGACTTCTTTATTACTTACTTTGTCTCCCAAAAAGTGATACTTGCTAGATATATGCTTTGTTTGTAGCACCATATTCTTTGAAATGTTTATGGAACTTGAGTTTTCACAAAATATAGCAATAGGCTTATCATAATCAAATCTAATATCTCTCAGCATCTGCTTCATCCACATTACTTGAGTACAATTGTTTGCAGTAGTAGATAGGGAAATGCAATTCTACTTTTTACTTAGCTAAGACACCAAATTCTTCCCCAAGAAGAATGCACCACCACTTGTACTTTTCATATCATCCACATCTCCTACCCAATCTGCATCTGTAAAAGCATTCAGAGTAAGATCATCATCATTAGGATACCATAGCCCAAAATCAACTGTTCCTTTCAAGTATCTAAAAATTCTCTTTATTGCAGTCACATGTGATTCCTTTAGATCAGATTGATATCTAGCAACCATGCATACAAAATTCATGATGTCTGGTATGGTCTGATTCAAATAGAGAAATTCACCAATCATTGGCATGCACCTTGTTTGATTAGCCTTAAGAGAATCATCATTATGTGTTAGCTTGCATCCGGTCACCATGGGTGTACCTACAAAATTTGAATCTTCCATGCCAAACTTTTTCAGTAGCTCTCTTAAATATTTGGATTGAGATATAAAGATTCCATCATTTAACTGAGTAATTTGCAACCCTAAAAAGAATTTCAGCTCTCCTATCATTGAAATCTCAAATTCACTTTTCATTTCATCAACAAACTTCATGCATAGGTCATCATCACCTTTAAAAATATTATCATCAACAAAGAATTCTATAATCAATTCTTTATCCTTATCCACCTTGAAATATAGATTGATGTCAACAGTATCTTTATTGAATCCAAGCTTCAACAAGTATTTATCCAATCTAACATACCAGGCTCTAGGGGCTTGCTTAAGTCCATACAATGCTTTCTTCAACCGACAAACCATGCATTTTTCATTAGTTAGTTGAAATCCATCAGGTTGCTCAACATAAACTTCTTCTTCTAACTCACCATTCAGAAATGTTGACTTCACATCCATTTGATAGACTTTGTAATTTTTGAAAGCAACATAATCAAGAAATAACCTTACACCTTCAATTCTAGCAATAGGGGAAAAGGTTTCTTCAAAATAAATACCTTCCATTTATGAGTACCCTTTACATACTAGTCTTGCTTTATTTTGGACCACTTCACCTTGTTCATTCAACTTATTCTGAAAGACCCATTTGGTTCCAATCACATTTTTATCCTGAAGTCTTGGAAAAAGAATCCATGTATCATTTTTCTCTATCTACATTAGTTATTCCTTCATGGATTCCATCCAATATTCATCCTTACATGCTTCATTGACATTGTTGGGATCAGTTTTGGAAATCAAGCAATATTCTTTTGCAATTTTCCTTCTAGTCTTTACACCTTTGTTTTTGTCTCCTATAATCTAACTTTTAGAATGATTTAGCTTTACATACCTTGGGACTTTGGAGTTCTCTCTAACTTCTAGTTCTTCTGTTCTCTCTTCTACACTTTCACTAGCTTCTCCTTCATGATTCTCTTGACAAGAACAATTTGGAATTGATTCTGTGTCTGAGTAGTCTTTCCTTTATCTGTACTATCTTGTTGATCATCTGAGTCATATCCAGAATATTTGGATGACCTGTCAATATCTTCATCAACTCTGACATTTTCACTTTCAACCATTTTCTTCAATCTTCTATTGTAGCACCAGTAAGCTTTTCTCTTCGTAGAGTAACTCAAAAAGATTCCTTCATCACTTCTAGCATCAAACTTGCCAATATCTTCATCTCTCTTGATATAAAATATACTTCCAAAGATTTTGAAATACATAACAGTAGGCTTATGACCAAACCACAACTCAAAAGGAGTCTTACCAGAATTACCATTAACATTTACCCGGTTTATAGTATATAAAACAATTCTTACAACTTCTCTCTAGTAGATATGAGGAACATTACCTTCCAACATCATAGTTTTGGAAACATCTAAAATTGCTTTGTTCTTTCTCTCAACAACTCCATTTTGTTGAGGGGTTTGGGGAGCAGATAACTGTCTTTTGAAACCATGCTCTTCACAAAATGAATCAAATTCCCGGGAAGTGAACTCACCACCTCTGTATGATAGTAAGCATTTGACCTTCAGACTTGTTTCATTCTCTACAATAGCTTTGAAACATTTGAAATTTTCTAGTGCTTTATGTTTTTCTCTCAAGAAAGCAACCCATATCATCCTAGAATAATCATCAATAAGCAACATAAAGTACCTTTATCCTTGTATAATTTTGATTCTAGATGGACCACATAGATCAATATGTAAAAAATCTAATACTCCATTAGAATGATGTTGTTTACTTCAAAAAGAAATTATTGTTTGCTTTCCCATATGACATTCCTTGCATATGGTGTTAGTAGTCTTTACTAACTTAGGTAGATCTCCGACTGCTTGTGTGGAGATTACTTTGACAATGTTATCAAAATTCACATGACATAGCCTCCTATGCCATAACCAACTTACATCAAATTGAACAATTAAACAACTTTCACTAGTAGCACTTAAGTGAAAAATATTACCTCTTATCTTTGTACCTGAAGCAATTACATTTCCAAAGCTTCCCAAAATCCTACATTTTCCATATTTGAATTGAAGATTGTATCCCTTGTCAACCATTTGTCTAACACTCAACAAGTTGTGCTTCAATCCTTCAACATATAGGACATCATCATTATTATATTTACCACCAAAAGAAATAGTGCCTCTACCACAAATCACACCTGAATTGTTATCTCCAAATCTTACAACACCACCGTCATATTTTTCCAAGCTTATGAACTTGATTTTGTCACTAGTCATATGATGTGAGCATCCTCTATCAATCACCCACTCATCGTTTTCATCAATTCTAGATGCAAGAGCTTTCTTAATGTTCTGATTATTAGCATATTCAGTGGACACCAAACCATTTTCCTTGAACGCAATGAATACACATCCATCTTCATTTCCAGTTTATTTATCAAATTCATCATCAGTAACACCTTCTTCAACATAATAACATTTCTTTTGAAATCTATATTTGTTAGGTTTGTACTTAGAAACTCTTTTAGGACACCTTGATGCAAAATGACCTATCTTACTGCAAGAGAAACATTTAATACAAAGCTTTCCTTTGTACTCAACTTTACCTCTGGATTCTCTTTTCAAAATCATTGCTTCTAGCTCTTCTAGCTCTCTTTCTACATCTTCAATCTGTTTCATCTCAGCTTCATATTTGAATGTCTTTTTGGAACTTTCTCCTGGATCATATCTTTGTTGGCTCCTTCCGGACATAGTAGCTTTAAATGCAGATTTTGTCTTAGGGCTAGACTCACTAAATTCACTCAACTCAAAGGTAGCAAGTTTACCAATCAACATGTCTCTTGTCACATTTGTTACTGTCATGAGCTCTTCAATAGCATGTGCTTTTGTTTTATAAGAAGTAGGCACATATCTGAGCACTTTAGCCACAATCTCATCTTCTTCCATAACTCCACTGGCACCCCTAATACCCATCACTAGTTCATTTATCTTCTGCATGAAAGCAACACTATTTTCATCTTCACTCATATTCAAGTTCTCCCACTTTCCTTTTAGACTTGTTAGCTTAGCAATCTTCACTTGTGCATCTCCTTCATACAATGTTTCCAATTTCTTCCAGATCTCATGTGTTGTCTTTAGACCTATCACATTTGTCATCTTTGAATCTTTCAAAGCACTCAATAATGCTTCTATAGCCCTGATATTAGTTTCAACTTCTTTGATATGATCAGTAGAGGGAAAAATTCTGAGGAATAGTTTATGCGTTCTTTGTAATCTTCTAGAAGGGTTCACCAATGCACTTCAAATAACACTCCATTCTGACCTTCCATAGAGAGTAATTTGTACCATCGAATCTGGGACTATCCTTCTTGTATGATGCCATATCAGATCACCTCAAGCTATTAAACTTCTTCAGAGGAACCAACTCTGATACCAATTGTTGGAAAAACAAGGATAAACAACTGAGAGGGTTTGAATCAATTGTTAAAAAATTTAAAACTTATCTTACTTTATCAACCTTTAATCTTAGATCTGATAATTAACAGTGAAAGCAAGAATCGACAACACATCAGAAACACACAACACCAAGAATTTTGTGTGGAAACCCTGTTAGGGGAAAAAACATGGTGGAGGTTAATCCACAATTATACCCTGTTAAAAGTATAATAGAAATGAATAAGGAATGCACATGCATTCAGGCACACTGCCTAGAGCTCACTGCTCATAAGGGAAGGCTCACTGCCTTACGTAAAATAATCAGATTAAATCCATCTTATGAGGTTAAACTGAGAAATTTGCTTCTTCAAAAGCCTGATGACAGTTCTGGTTAGGCACATAAAAACTTCATCAAACTTCACTCAAACTTCTTCACACTCTGCTTTGCACTCGAATGATCTGATCTTTATTCACACATATAGTGCATAAACTTCACATAAATTCACCGAGCATATTTCAAAATGAGGAAACAATCACTTATATATCCACTACATGAATTTACATCAACAACTTTGTTGGCCACAAATAAAGAATAAATGAATTACAAATTGTCAGCCTCAATACATGAAAAAATCTCAATGTGCACCAACTTAAGTCAGTCACAACATAATGAAGACCTAAATCAACATCCTCAAAAATGCCAAGAATTCAAAAATTAATCCATAAGGATCCACAACACGCTACCACCAAAATGTCAGCCAAAAACATGAAAAATCAAACACACAAAGGAAAATATTCGATCACAAACACACCTATCAATGCGAACATATGAAAATGATAGAGCACAATCCAAAAACATCATTGAATATCTCATGAACACACACAACAACTCAATTCATCGGAATTATAATCTCTTCTTCTAGAAAAATCTGCTATAGTAACAAAATAACTGTAGGAAATTAGAGACTCATAACTTTCTCTAATCTTGATGCGCACCTTTGAAACTTCCAGAGAACATACTAGATAGGCTCAACAACAAACCCTGTAATGTGCACATTCTGAATATCAACTTACACAACTTTCCACCATTATGATCTTAATAGCTTCATCGACTATCTGCAACATATTTATTCTAATTTTCTCAATATCCTCGACATATACAACCTTCAGAATCACCAATGCTAATAGTGTTGGCATCAATGAAAACCACATATCAACAACACAACCAATACATCCAACATTAATATCATTGGATAAAATGTGTATGGATAAGATAAAAGGGGGAGCATGGCTACACAATATTAAAACAAGGAATCTCTCATTGGGTGCCAAGTTGATATGGCATATGTACATAAAGCCAAATAAGAAATGGTGTAAGGTCATGCAATCAAAATATTTGGATAATTTTAATATGACTAGAATTTTAACTATGTTAAATCCTCCCTCAGGTTTAACAATGTGGAATTTTATAGTTTCATGTAGAAAATTTATAGTTTCTCATCTAACTTGGGAGGTGAATAATGGTGAAGAAGTTCTATTTTGGAAAGATTCATGGAATGGCCTTCCATCCATTAATTCTCTTCATGATTTTCAACATACTAATTTTTTTTTAGTTTCACAGTGGGGAGCTAAGGTTAAAGACTATATAGATCAGGTGGATATATCGACTCAAAGGGTAGCATGGAAAGATTTGTCAAATTGTAACATTTCACCTACTCACAAAGGGTTGTTAAAGCAGATTCTGGATAAAAGAGCATTTTAATTATTTGGTAAAAATGATAAATTAATGTGGGAGTTTTCTAAAATAGGCCATTATACAGTTAGGGATTTTTATACAACGATTTCTCAAAATGGTATGCAAATTGGATATCAAAGGGCTTATACTTTTTCTTGGAATTTAATGATCTTGCCAAAAGCAGGATGTTTTGCATGGCTTGCAATCAAGAACAAGATTCTGACAAGTGATAGATTGTCCAAGCTGGGGATAGCCAATCCTTTTGAATGTGTGTTGTGTGGAATTTCTTATGAAGATATAAATCATCTCTTTTTGAAATGTGAGGTTGCTCAAGGATGTTGGTCTTTTATTTTGTGTAAAATGAATTGGTTTGCACCTTTACAAAACAAATTGTGGGATAGTTTTCAAGTTGGCCAATATTATTCAAGCAATCATTTTTTTCTTGCATATGGAGAATTATTCAGACAATGGTGGTGTGGTCAATCTGGTGGGTTAGAAATAAGTGCATATTCAAGAAAGATAAATGTGATATGGAAAATTTTCTGATTGGTTTAGAAAAGTCTATTTCTGAGGTGGTCAATAGTTATGTTTAGAGGACAAAGAGGGTTGATTCTATTTTTACAGATTGGGATTCCAAATTTCTTTTTAAGTGGTCTCATATTTGTTTTCCATTTAAAGGAAGCAAGCTTCAACTTGCAATAAATAAAGTTGATCAAACAAAGGTAATCTGGAAACCTCCTCCATAAGGTTTTTTTAAGTTAAATTTTGATAGTTCTAGCAGAGGTAATTCGGGTGCTTCTAGGGTAGGGGTGGTAATCAGAGATTATAAGGGTAGAGTTTTAGTGGCAAAATCAATCAAGCTTCAAGTTGGCACAAATAATGCAGCTAGCCAATGCACTTTTGTATGGATTAAAATTGGCAAGCCTGCTAAAAATTTCTAACTTGCAGGTTGAAGGGGACTCATTAATAATTATGAATGCTTGCAAAGAGCGTAAAATTATTAATTGGAATCTTCAATATATTCTAAAGCAGATATGGGTTTTATTCAATAAATTTAATATGTATCATATTTTTCATATATATAGAGAGGGCAATGGACTGTCAGACTATTTGGCAAGCCTTGGGTGTGATGAAGTTGAAGAAATAGTGACACATGTTTTAAATCACACAAACACAAATGCCAGTTTGTGTAATATTATTTTTAATAAAGGGGGCTTGTAGGTGTTTTTCATTGGTGCACATATAATTTCTACATCGAATTTTGTCTACGCCTTTGAATATTGTTTGAAACATAACAATGGTATATATTATCCTCTATGGACTATGGGTACATTGTATTCTCTGTGTTTCTCAAAAAGGGAAGGTGTCTTAATGTATGTAAAATTTCAATAATCTACCTTTCCTTGAGCTTAAAGTGGCAGAAAAAATTTCAATTCAGGTTGAGTCAGGGGTTTGTATCAATATTTTGAGTAAAGAAACAGGAGGAGTATTTTCGCAGAATCATTCACATGTGGAAGGATTGTGTGAAATGATGGAATTTTCTGAAAAAGAGTACTTTGGATGGGGTAATGTGAATTGATGAAGAATATGCATGAGTCAAGGGCCTCACCTAAATTGGGTAGATGTTGGGATTAAGTTAGTAGTGGTGATAAATTGGGGAAATGTATAGCCTTTCAAGTTTTTGCCAGGTTTCAAGTGTGTGTTAAGGACAAAGTACTTCCAAGTGGTTTTAGGATATGAGCTTCAGGTGGTTTGGTACCATATGGCAGATTTTGAGCATGAGGAATATTTCTTCAAGTGCAAGAAAGATTAACATGATTCTATAAACTAATGTGTGATTTTATGTGCATGCCAAAGGTACAAAGCTTTATAAATCATAATAGGATGAAAGGACCTTGACTTGAGGTGGCAATTTTTTTTTTGTTTAGTACAGGATGTTTAAAGATGAAGTAAATTTTCTAGTCTAGTTTATGAAATTCTTTGACCTAAGGTGGAAAACAAAAATTTAGTTTAGTACATAATTTTTAAAGATGAAGCGATTGTTCCAGTATTGTTTATGAAATTCATTCGTGTTTTCTAAAACTAATGCCTTATATCTGTATTAGTGTTCTCAACTTTTGCAAAGTTGGGTTTGATACATGGTTATCGACATACAAACCTTGGGTTTGTAATGTGATTTGTAATTCTATTTATAGGGCTTATTTCATAAGTCATGTCATCACCTTTCAATGTTTGTTTGATGTATGTTGTGGATAAATTGAGCAGTCGAGCATAACATCAATGTCTGCACCTTTGTCCCAATTTCATGCATTGTCTCTTCAACAAAGGATTAGGTTCTCTGACTTCTAAGTTTCTTTTCTTTAGCTATGGAGTATCTGTCAAGGAATTACAAAGCTAAATTCCAAGTGTGACCATGGGAGACACCTTTTTTTGATGCTTTAGAGAAGGAGCAGTAAATCATTCAAAGTTAGTTGTCCATCTATTTGTTGTTGTATAAAAATAGTTCTTGGTGAGGAAATAACCAACCCAAAGACTCAAAGGATCATTTTCCTGTCCAACATGGTATCAATGGAGAGTTTATGGAAAATGATGCTTTTCTTAAAAGTGTGCAATCATATGATATTTGGAATGGAGAAGCATATCTTGGTGGAATCTTTCCAAGACACTTCCTGATTCACAAGACCAAATATGTAGACATTCTTGATGCTTTTAAGAGGTCAATTAAAATGGGTTGTTCACTACATCTTTACACAACATTGGCCAAGTATCAGATGGATTTGGGGAAGGATATAGTTGCAATGTTTAAAAGGAAATTTCTTGCAATTTTAATTCTTTTGACTCATGCGTGTGCTCCAGACAGCCAGTCAAAGCATCCAAAAAGCAAGTAGAAGCATCCAATGCAAGTTCCAAACATTATAGGGAAAATCATAAATATTTTTGCTTATAGGTAATATTCCTATTTTGTGAAAGGTCGATGACGTGAAAAAATAGCTAAAAATTGTGGAGTATCCCTATTTTGCTACAAACATGGTGGATATCTATGTAATAAGATAATTTTGTAGTGGCTGATAGGATTACAAAGTAGACATTAGGGGAGCACAACCATATTTGAAAGATAAATGTCATAGCTTTTTGACATTACTGTAATTGAAATATCTTAAATATTAAGATATATAGGCTTACAACCTTTTAATTAAAAAAAATGAACACCATGGTAAAAAGATATGCAAGTTTGAAAAAAATTCCCAATTTGGCCTATTGGAGGGCTCTGGTGGCCCACAAACAACACTACTAGTGGTGGTGGCTGCTAGGCGGTGGAATGGTGGAGATAGGGAAAATAATTGGTTGTAATTTTGTCTTGACCATTGGTGGTCTGGTTGAATCCCATTGTGGTTTGAATTTAAGTGGTCGTGATTTATTTAACCGCTAGCAACTAAGGTCGTAGCCACTTCGGGGAGTTTGCAGGCTACTAGTGGTGACAACTTTAAGCCGATTTCCCAATGGTCTGTAGCCAAGCACTACCAACAATACATTATTTAGGATCTTATTAACTTAATAAAGTGTTTTTTAATATATATATTTTAATTTTTTTACAATTTGTAATGAAAAAATCATATGACTATGACCTGGGGGGTCATACAACTCCCTGGGTAATTTTTTCTTGCCTCGAAGGCTCTCGACACAGAATATAGATGAATTTTATGTCAAAATTTTTCTCCTCAACCACCTAAACACAATGGAAAGGTCCTTTTAGGCCGTAATGCTCCTATAAAATTTTGTTCACTAAACTTGAGCTTCAAACCCTTGTTCACAACTATATCAAACAATCTCCAAATCAGATGTAATGAAATCCAATGATGTAGGAGCTTTTGTGTTTTTGGTACTCTTTATTTTCGGGTTTTGTTTGCTTTAAATTTTGGATTGTTAGGTAATTTTTTCACAGCTATAAAGGAGGTTTTAAATTGCACACTTTGAAAATATAACCAAAAAACTTACTGTGGCCAAGGAAGGAGAAGTCAATGGATGTAGTTGCAAGATTCGATTGCGAGAAAATGTTAAAATTTTAGTTACCAAATGTAGTTTTGATGTAGTGAGAAAGGAGAGATTGGGAAATTAATGAGAGGAGGATCTTTCACATATGGGGGAGTTAGGCATTTGCTAGTGAAAAAGGAGGATCACTAGTTATTGGAAAGAGAGGCCTAAACCAGTTTTGCAAAAGAATACAATAACAAAGATACCGAGGAAGGCAAGAGAATAGAGGAAAAAGAAGTCTACAATTGGAAAGGAGGTTCGACAATTGTGTTCAAAAGAGGAGATCGTCTGGAAGGCATCAAGGCAGGGACAACTGACATGGGGTTTCAATTGGTGGTACTCGGGTAACAAACATGAAAGTGATTCCTTGAGAATTGACTACGTTGTCATTAGTGTATCATTGCTTATTTTTAATACATTATCCTTGTTTGCTATTGCCAGTGGTTGAAAACTTGATTATTTGTTACTTGAATAAGAAATGCTTTTATTCATTTTTGTCACTATTGCCTAAGGGCTAGTTTATCAATTGGGACAACAATCGAACTCTATTTAACTTCATTGAAGCTTGTAAACTTTTGTATTTCATTCCTAATAAGAAGAATGAGTTGTTTCATGTTTCTACTGCCTTGATAAGAGATCCTTTTGTAGATTGAGATTATTGTTTTGTCTATAGTTGCGGTAGCTTACTGTAGCTTGAATTCATTATTTCTTGTTTTCCTTTGATATATGAAATGTTTACACTTATCTGCATTTAGGCAGTCATCAGTTTGGTATCAGAACCTGAAAGGTCTGGGAAGTGAAAGTCAGAATGCTTCTAGGATTTTGACAAGTATGTGTGTTAGAGTTTGATAGGTTAATAAGGAGAACTTGGGTACCAAAAGACTGGGTAGAGGAAAAGGAGAGAATCTCTAGGTGAGGTATCAAGAAGCCAAGCTTAAAGGTCAAAATATGCAACAACATACCATAAAAGAAAGTTTCAAGAAGAAGGGTGGAATGACAAAGAATGTGAAGAAGCAATAGTTGGAGTGGGATAATGAAATGGTAGAGATGAGAAGAGATTTAGAGAAGTGTAGGAAATGGATTGAGGAAAGAAGCCAATAGTGTGATTGGTATTGGCCCATGAAAAAGAGGTTGAAGTGGCCTGTGCAGTCGATTGTCAAGAAAAGGAGAACGGAAAATATGGTTTCCTTGAAAGAAGAAAAAGCATTGAAGGATCATGAAGCTGACATGAAATTAGAGCTTGAAGAAGAGTTAACGAAGAAGACAATGAAAGATGGAAAGGAAAATGTTGGTTAGGAGGATGCAAGAAACTTTAAGAAGGAAAAAGTAGATGATGTAAATGAAGGTGAAGAAACAAAAGTATTGACTGATGAGATGCCAAAGGAAATACATGACATACCTTTAGGAACATCTTGGGAGAAGCTGGAGGAGAGCACATGCAAGGTAAATGGTAAGAAAGTTGTTTAAGATGATTTTAGTAATGATTCTTTTGAATCTTTGAATGCCATTGTTGATGGGAAGGGTTTAAAAGAAGAAGATGAATGGGAGATGGAGTTGTGGAGGCTTGTCGATGAAAAAGACATAAGAAGGAGAGGATACACAAATAAAAATAAAAAATCAAATGAAAATAGGTTGAACGTGTCCATTGTTCCAGAATGATGTTGGAAAATTTGAAAGAAAAGAATGAAGATGATTTTTGGCTAGAGATCTCATGTGCAGGAGCACATGTTTCCTTTTGTCTCCTGGGGAGTCTGACATAGGAGATTTTGTGTTTTTGGTTCTCTTTATTTTGGGGTTTTGTTTTCTTTAAATTTTGTCTTGTTAGGTCATTTTTTTCCTAGCTATCAAGGAGGTTTTAAATTGAAAACTTTGAAAATCTAATAAAAAAACATACTGTGGCCAAGCAAGGAGAAGTTAGTGGATGTAGTTACAAGATTTTGCTGCGGGAAAATAGTTAACATTTTAGTTACCAAACATAGTTTCAACATAGTGAGAAAGGAGAGATTGGGTAGGTAATGAGAGGAGGATATTTCACGTATGAGGGAGTTAGGTGTCTACAAGTGAAAAAGGAGGATTCCTAGTTATGGAAAAGAGAGACTCGAACCAGTTTTGCAAAAGAAAATAATAACAAAGATATCAAGGAAGGAAGGAGAACATATGAAGAAGAAGTCTATGATTGGAAAGGAGGTTCAATGATTGTGTTCAAAAGAGGAGTTTGTATGGAAGGCATCAAGGCAAGGGCAGTCGATTTAGGGTTTCAGTTGGTGGTACTCAGAGAATTGACTATGTTGTCATCAAAGTATCCTTGTTTATGTTGAATACATTATTCTTGTTTTCTATTGCCAGTGGTTAAAAACTTGATTCTTTGTTACTTGAATAAGGAATGATTTTATTTGTTCCTATCACTATTTCCTAAGGGTCAGTTTATTTATTAGGACAATAATGAAACTCTATTTAACTTCATTAAAGCTTGTAAAATCTTGTATTATGTTCCTAGTAAGAAGAATAAGTTGTTTCATGTTTTTGTTGCCTTGATAAGAGATCCTTTTGTAGATTGAGATTATTGTTTTGTTTGTAGTTGGGCCAACTCACTATAGCTTGCATTCACTATTTCCTATTGTCCTTTGGTATACAAGGTGTTTATGCTTATCTGCATTTAGGCAGTCATTAGTTTGGTATTAGAGCCTAAAAGGTCTAGGAAGTGGAAGTCAAAATGCTCATAGGATTTTGACAAGTATGTGTGCTAGAGTTTGACAAGTTAATAAGGAGGACCTAGGTACCAAAGGACTGGGTAGAGGAAAAGGAGAGAAGCCCTAGGTGAGGTATCAAGAATCCAAGCTTAAAGATCAAAATATGTAGCAACATACCATAAAAGAAAGTTTCAAGAAGAAAGGTGAAATGAAAAGGAATGTGAAGAAGCAACCATTGGAGTGGGTTAAAGAAATGGCAGAGATAAGATATTTAGAGAAGTGTAGGAAATGGATTGAGGAAAGAAGCCAAAAGTGTGGTTGGTATTGGTCCATGAAAAAGAGGTTGAAGTGGCCTATGTAGATGCTTTTCAAGAAAAGGAGAAGGCAACATATGGCTGATTTGAAAGAAGAAGAAGATTTGCCACATCATGAAGCTAACATGGAAGTAGAGCCTGAAGAAGAGGAAACAAAGAAGATAATGGAAGATGGAAAGTAAAATGTTGGTCAGGAGGATCCAAGAAACTTTGAGAAGGAAAACGCAGACGATGTAAATAAAGGTGAAGAAACAAAAGTATTGACTGATGAGATGCCAAAGGAAACACAAATTGACTGTATGATGGCCCTGATCTTGTCTAGGTTTGTCTTAAATCTAGTTTTACATAGAATGTGTCCCAACAACTTTCCTTGTGGTACCATGAATCGACACTTCTTTGAATTCAGTGTTAAGCACATTGTCCTACACCTCTCTATGCATTCTCCAAGTGCCTTTATATGCTTCTCCTTGTCACTATAAATTGACCAATCATCTAGAAATTCCTTGAAGTTGTTGACTGATATCTTATAAAAAATATGTAGAATTATTCTTTGAGGTCAACTAATGAGAGTAATCCCCTTACAAAACCACACACACACAACTTAACAAGAGACATAAACGGTTGTGTTTAGAAGAGGAGCTCATATGGAAGACATCAAGGCAAGGAAAAATGACATGGGGTTTCAGTTGGTGGTACTTGGGTAAAAAATAGGAAAGTGATTCCTTGAGAATTGACTACTTTGTCATCATTGTATCATTGTTTATTTTTAATACATTATCCTTGTTTGCTATCATCGATGGTTGAAAACTTGATTCTTTGTTACTTGAATGAGGAAATATTTTATTCATCCCTATCACTATTGCCTAAGGGTTGATTTATCAATTGGGACAACAATTGAACTCTATTTAAATTCATTAAAGCTTGTAAACTTTTGTATTCTATTCCTAGTAAGAAGAATGAGTTGTTTCATGTTTATGTCGCATTGATAAGAGATCCTTTTGCAGATTGAGATTATTGTTTTGTCTATAGTTGGGGAAACTTACTATAGCTTGCGTTCACTATTTCTTGTTGTCCTTTGATATACAAAGTGTTTATGCTTATCTGCATTTAGGTAGTCATCAACCAATCTTAAATTTTTCTAGCCTTCTAGACTTGTTGAAATAGTAAAAAATACTATCAGCATAACCAAAAATATTTTAATCGTCTAGATCTCACAAAACACATATGCAATATGAAGAGGTTGTTAAATATTTTCAAACCCTTTCTAGTTCTCTAGATCATTCAAAACACAAGAGAAGAAAATACAAGAATTTACAATATTTTTACATGAAAATATCAATCTCTCAATTAGGAATCTATGAACTTAGATTTCTTAAAATAAAAGCTTTGATACGATGTTAGAAATCTAAAATACATTGAATAGCTCAAGGAAAATTTTAAGAGAAATTCAAAGCTACATAAACTAGAACAACATAAAAAATGCAAACCAACAACTCCAAGAGATATGCAATTTCAAGATGATAGAATTGCATTAAGGGCTTCCAAGATGAAAAATAAAAGATAGGTAGTGAGTTTATATAGAACTAAGGAGAGGATGGAGATGGAAAATAAAATAATGGGAATTGACCACTGATAACCATCAACACTATAAAGTGATGAAAAAGTAAATACTCTACTCTTAAATGGTGGAGATAACTCATCACTTTATCTCCTAGTTATTAAATGAGAAACTCACTTTATTATCCTAAGAAAGCTTAATAAATGTGTAGGGAAAACCTGTAACCAAGGGAAAATAAAAACCTAGACCAACACTGTTGATGTTGTTTGTTGAAAACTTCCTTGATTAATTTTGACCTTATCCACCCAAGAAGGCTCCTAAATGCTTGGGAATGTGTTATGACTTGCTCAACTACCCCTAGATATTCTCAACCAGATGTCCATCTCCTTCAAATTGCCCTATATTCTTACAACTTGTCCATAACTGGCTGATAAATCTCTTCCAATTGTTACAACCTCCATAAAAAATATAATTAGGGAATGTGAGAGGTGTTTGAAATGGTTAAAAAAGTCTATGAGGGCATAGGAGATCTTATAGGGCCTTCTATTTGACACATACCTCATCCATTAAATCTTTCTTTATCTTCATAGTTTTAACCACTATAGGACTAAGTTTCTTACAATATATAGATGTCTCAAATAGTTTAACATGTTCATGTATAGGTGTGAACTATTGGAAAGAGACACTACTAGTATCAATTAGTGTTGTCATTGATGGAAACTCTAATCGATGATTAGATACGCACACTATCATTTGATCATACCGATAGACAAATTGAAGATTGATAAGGAAGAACAAAGTATCTGATAACACAATGTTCATCAATTTATATGAAGATTTCATGTTATTATTTTGTATTGTGCATCCTAGGAAATGTTGTTTGGTATATTATCTCTATTACTACTGAAGCGCAGTGGCTCGCATCAGTTTGTGTGGAAGTTAGAAGATTCGATTGGCTTATTCTTAGTTTTTCTTGTATTGAAGCTGACTTCATGAATGTATTAAGTTGTAGATGTATGAGAACTAATTGGTTAAGTATTTTTGTGCTTGCACATATTTTTTTGGGTTCTAGCCAAGTTATGGCCGACTGTTGAGGATACACATTGCATATTTCTCATGATTTGAGCTGACAGTTGTAATTATTTTGTGTTCTATTAAAGCCGACAAAGTGTAACTGAGTTCTATGTTGCAAATATATATAAGATTGTTCGTAGCATTTTAAAGGAAGTATGAAGTGTGTATTGATGTGAATTGCGAATAAGAGCAGAGCAAAAGAGCGATAATGCACAGTTTCACTTACGCATAAAGGATCTGTATTGAAAGCATGAGCAAAATAGAGAGGTGTAGAATCAGTCTGTAAGGCAAAAAATCTATTATTGTGCTTAACCAGAACTATAATCAAGCATATGTAGATGCTAATTTTCTCAGTTCAAACTCTTAGATGGTTTTAATCTAATTTTCTTAGTAAGGTAGTGAGCTTTCCCTTTAAACAGTGAGCTCTAGGTGGTGCACCTGAATGCAGTGCATTCCCCTTTTTGTAATCTTCATTTGAGTATACTCAAATTATAATTGTGGATTGGCCATCCACCATGGTTTTTCCCCTAACAGGGTTTCCACGTAAAAAACTTGTTGTAATGGTGTTGTGTTTATTTTCCTATTTTTGCACTATGGTTGAATATTGTTAATGCTTTGAAGTTAAAGGTAATAAAGTTAATTTTTGCATAACACTGATTCACCCCCCCTCTTAGTGTAGCTTGTTTCCAACATTTTATATTAGAGTTAGTTCCTCTAAAAGAATTCTAACCACTTGGGGAGATCTTGGAAGGTGCTTCAATGGATTCAAGCAGTCTTCAACAAAAAAAAATTGGTTGCCCTCGATGATCTTGATCAATCAAAGGCCGAAGTTCAGAAATTGCAAGCAAACCTCTCAAATGTTGAGAAATTCATTGATTCTCTGAAGGACAAAATCAATAAGTCTAAAGAGAAGAGAAATGAACTTTGTGATCAGATTAAGCAGAGTGATAGTAAGAGCATTGAAGAAGAACAACTTAGTCAAGCCTTGAAAGAAAAGATAGAGGAATGTGAAAAGCTTACCAAAGATAATACAATCCTAAAGAATGAGATGGAATCCATCATGATGAATATAACCAAGGAGATTGAAGACAAAAAGAAAAATGAAGAGAACCTAGCACAATCATTGAAGGAAAAATATGAAGTATGCAACCAACTGGATGATGAACTGGAATAATCTAAGAACAATGAAGAGGCACTTGAAAGGTAGTTGGATGATCTCAAAAATGAAATTGCTGCTACAAATGAGTACAAGGAGAAGTTCAAAGCTATCTCTGCCATGCTTGATGAGCTAATTAGCAATCCAAGGACTCATGGTGACAAGCGAGGTCTTGGATATGAAGAAGGAGAAAGTTCCAGATCCGAGCAAAGGAGATTCAAACAAGGAAATCAAATAAACAAATTTGGAAGGTATCCGGTAAGGAAACCTAATGCTCAAAGATTTAATGGACACTATTCAGTTGTAATAAATTTGGACACATGGCTACTCAATGTCAAAATAGAATGAATCAAAGTGGTCCATCATTCTCAAGTCAGTGTTTTAATTGTCATAAGGTTGGTCATAAATCAAATGAATGAAGAAATATGATGAATCAATTTCATAGAAATATCCGATGCTATACATGCAATAGACTTGGCCATACTACTAACCAGTGCAAATCAAGAGGAAATAAGTGGAACAACTGGTCTGGAAAGAGAAATGTTGTGTGCTATAACTGCAACAAAATTGGACACACTGCTACATTCTATTGGAACATAAAAGGTTCGGTAAAACAAAGGAAAAAAATGCAGAAGGATATCAAAGGAAAATGAAAATTCACTACAGATGTGGTCATATAGGAGATACAAAAGAAATGGGTAAAGAAAGAACCCTCTATTGAAGAAAGTGTGCTAGCACCAAAACCTGCTTTTGGTAGTTCCTCCAGGAATTAATCTCAAGCCTTTGGCTTTGGGGGAGCTGTCAAGAAAATCATATAACCCCCTAACCGATAAGTGACATTGGATGTGGATGTGTACAGTAGATGCATAAACGATCAAAAAATGTTGTTGAACTCATTGGAGGAAGTGGTATGCCATATTGGAGGTCCGAAAAAGATTTACCCATCACTGTGTATAAAAAAATGGTAACCAAATGTATTAGGGTTAAAGCATTTATTGTGACAAAAGGTTTAGGTGTGTAAATGATAAAAAGTCATTTCTACTTTTCACTTTTCACTTTGCATTTGGAAGAAAAAAAGTTTGGAGGGCTCATAGGTGAACATTGGCGATTTGAGGTGAGATTCAAGCATTGAAGTGATTCAACATTCAAATTGCGATATGACGAAAAAGGTATTTTTAAAAAAACTTTACGAAATTGTTATTTGGTCAAAATGAATACTCCTTTGGTAGTTGAATTTAAAGATCAACCTCATCCCAAATTCAAATGGAATCCTTACAAGTCTCTTGAGACCGATCCATTAGGAGCATTTTCATCCATTCTGTACGGAGTATTACACATAGAGGATATTAGGGTTTATATTCATGCCAATATTGAAGAACTAGAAAGTTCTCAACTACTGAATTTGTACAATAATCATATCATTGGTGAAGATTATTGTGTTAAGCCAAAACATAAAATGTTGGAACCAAAGAAGTTCACACAGATTGCCAAATTTCTTGTGTTTGAAGAGTCAGAGTGGGTTCATTATGTTTTGAGTTGAGTGCATGATGAATTTACGTGGCTAAGCATTCCATTTAAAATCACAAAGTAAGCTATCAGTGCAATAACTGGTCTAAACTCTTCCAATGGACTACCAATTCTGAAGTCTATGAAAAACCAAATAGTCACTGATGCTACAGGTTCAACATATGACAAAAGGGAAATGACTATTGATAACATTGTCATTATAGATGTCAAATTTGCATCTATGGTCATTGGATACAAAATTTATCATTCTAGCTGAGACAACTCTGTGTCTGACACAACAATTTATGCTGCCTATCAAATGGTGAAGGAAAATGTAGATTATGATCTCTATGAATTGTTGAGAAGTCAGCTAATGGAAAATATTGAAAAGATTAAGAAAGATAAGAAAAAATATTTCAAATATGGTAACCTACTCTTGTGCTTATTTTGTTATTTCATGGGTGAAGTTCCAAGAGTTGGAAAGGTTTATTGGAAAAAGGACAAGCCAGTAGCCGAACAGATCAGAGATCTATTATACAATTTTGTAGACATCAAAACAAGGAATGCAACTATCTGGGGATACTTTAAAAAATTTTAGACTATGATGCAAGCAAGGGAAAGGATTCCCACATCTATTGTAGAGAAGTACACGGATTCAATTTGCTTCATGGTGAATATTGATCAGTGTATGATGGAAGCCATTGATCCTAGAACAATCTAGATTATGCCTATGGGATATGAAGTTGATGAGAAAATTCTAGATATATACGCTCAACACATACTGAGAAAACTTGTGGATCCAACAGAAAAAAGGTTTGGTACCTATGCAGAGAAGGACATATAGGTGCACAACGAGCTCAGAAAACCTGTGGTTATTAAAAGAGCCAGAAAAGAGGTAGAAGTTCTTGCAGAAAGTATGGGGGTATTTGCAAAATTATTAAAAGAAGCTAGACAAAAAAGGGAAGAAGTTGAAGCATCAAAGAAAGCATCCAAGGAGACAGAAAAATCCTAATTAGCTGGTCCAACAACACCATCTGCCCGAGCTAGAACAACTAGAAGCTCTACATCCCATTCAGCCCTTGCAACAAAGTCCATCCTTGTAAAAAATGAATCCAAGGGATTCGGTAAAGATAGAAAGAGAAAGAAAGTTAAGAGAAAAAGAGTGTATATGGCTATTTCTGATGAAGGAGTCAAATAAATCAGACATCAAGGCACTGAGGTAGAAATAGTCACAAAAGGTAAACCTTCCAGTGGAGATGACTAGGAAAAGAAGAAAGAAAAGACTGACAAACCAGGTATGTCAGTGCAAGTAGTTGAAAAAGCTTTGGTTAAAGATGGAAATCTAAAACCACTTTGCAAATGGTATGAGTCTTTTGATGAATCTGAAAAAATAATTCTTGAGGAAGAAACAATAAAACATATGAATACTTTCAATAAAGTTTTGATTGAAACTATGTCTAGTAATGTCCGTAGGAGATATGAATGCATTCCTAAAAAGAGATAAAAGAGAATTCAAGAGAAAATCAAGGGTAAACAAGCTCATGATTGGTCAAATAGATGAAGTCATAAAAGAAACTGATCAAATCTTCAGAAAGATCTTGCTAAATGAGAGAATTAATGTTGTTGTTGAAGAAACACATGTTGAAGTTGCTCCATCTAGTCTGGAAAGAGAAGCTGAAAAAGTAAATGTTGAAATCATTGTAGCTGATACTGAAAAATGAAAAGATGAATGATGATATGATTAAGGATACTCAAATTCCTCCCGCAGAGGTCAACATAGAAATTCCTATGGAAGTTGAGATACCTAAAAAATGTATTAGTTGAGGAAATGGAAATCAATGAAGGTAAATCATAACCTGCAACTGTGGTAGTATCAGTTGAAGAAAAGAAAGATGATGCAAAATCAATCCCAATTGAAGCAAGAGACACTGCTGAGGTAGTGAAGAAATGTTTGGTTGAATAGAAAGAAGACTTGGATCTAGAACTGATTGAAGGTCCTATTGACTTGTCTACTTTAAGCCCAATCCATAAAATGAAAGTAGCTTCGTTTTCTCAAACACAAGCTAGAGAAGAGCTACTGAAGTCACACATTGAAGATAGTGAATTACTAAATCTTGCATCCTGAGTATTGGAGAAGATAATGCCTTCTTATGTGAAAGATCTGATTGGTTCATCCTCCAGTGAATTGAAAAAGATTATCAACTCAGTTAATACTCACTTTGAGTCACTAGAAAAATCTGCTATGGTGAAAGTACAAAAGTAATTTGATGTCAAAAGGTTTGATGGACTGAAGGTATTGATTGCTAAAGATAAAACTATTTTATCCACATGTGTAAAGAATGTACATAATTCTTTATCAGAAGGTGGTAAGATCTACAAAGCATGTTTGTCTTTTTCGAAGTTTACTAAAGCTAATGAGAAGAAGATCAAAGATCTAGAAAAATAGTTAAGTACTATCTCTGAAGTATTTGATCCTCTAACTGGTGGTATTGGAAAGAAAAAAGATGAAGTGATTTATTTTCTTGATAAAATAAAAATCTTGGAACATGAGAATGATAAAATTATTTCTAGAACATGTGAACTTAGAGGGACAATTTGTCCAAAAAATTGACATACTATCAAGTTCTCTAAAAGAAGAAGAAGACTCTATGGAAGTTGGTGATCCAACCAGTTTGGAATCTGTAGAGACACAATCTTACCTAATTTGTGGCCATATCACAATCATGGAGAGTCTCAAAAGAGTTTGAGACACAAATCTGATCCACCTGAAGAAAGATTTTGCAAACATTTTTCAGCTTATGTAAGTTAAAGAAGAATTTTTGTATAATAGTTTTGATTGATCCATTTTTGGTATGTGATCCCTGCCTTTGCCATTGATGTCAAAGGGGGAGAATGGTGGAGTGAAAAAACTTAATCATCTCAGGGGGAGAATTGTATTTTAAATTTTGGAGATAGTAGTACAGTCTATCTTGGTATTGATCCAACACTTAGTCATTTTTCACTAAGTGTTGCCATCAATTCCAAAGGGGGAGATTGTTGGCAAGAGACATTTCTAGTATCACTTGGTGTTGTCATTGATGTCAAATCTAATCGATGATTAGATACACACACTAGCATTCAATCATACCGACAAACAAATTGAAGATTGATAAGGAAGAACAAAGTATTCGGTAACACATTGTTCATCAGTCTGTATGAAGATTTCATGTTATTATTTTGTATTGCGCATCCTAGGAAATGTTATTTGGTATATTATCTCTATTACTATTGAAGTGCAGTGGCTCGTATCAATTCAAGTGGAAGTTAGAAGATTCAGTTGGCTTATTCTCAATTTTTCTTGTATTGGAGCTGACTTCGTGAATGTATTAAGTCGCGGATGTATGAGAACTAATTGGTTAATATTTTTGTGTTTGTACATCTTTTTTTGGGTTCTAGCCAAGTTGTGGCTGACTATTGAGGATGCACATTGCATATTTCTCATGATTTGAGCTAACAGTTATAATTATTTTGTGTTCTATTGAAGCCAACAAAGTGTAACTGAATTCTATATTACATATATATATAAGATCATTTGCATCATTTTAAAGGAAGTATGAAGTGTGTATTGATGTGAATTTGTGAATACGAGTAGAGAAAAAGAGCGATAATGAACAGTTTCACTTGCACATAAAGGATCTGTATTGCAAGTGTGAGCATAACAGAGCAGAAGTGTAGAATCAATCTGTAAGGCAATAGATCTATTATTGTGCTTAACTGGAATTGTAATCAGGCATATGTAGATGCTACTTTTCTCAGTTCAAACTCTTAGATGGTTTTAATATGATTTTCTTAGTAAGGCAGTGAGCCTTCCTTTTGAGCAGTGACCTCTAGGCAATCTGCTTAAATGCAAGTGCATTCCCCTTTTTGTAATCTTCATTTGAGTATACTCAAATTATAATTGTGGATTGGCCATCCACTGTGGTTTCTCCCCTAACAAGGTTTCCACATAAAAATATTGGTGTTATGGTTGTGTTTATTTTCGTATTTATGCACTATGGTTGAATGTTGTTAATGCTTTGAAGTTAAAAGTACAATAAAGTTAATTTTTGCACAACACTGATTCACCCCCCCTCTCAATGTAGCTTATTTCTAACATGAACCTCATGTAATCTTTGTCTTCATGGATGAGTTTGAATATCACTTTGTGCATACTATTCTTAATATCATTTTGGTCCTTTTGGATTGATGCATCTTTTTATGAAGCCTAATTTTCTTGCATATCAACATCATCATTTTCATTATCCCAAGCATATTATTCCTTCTCTCACATTTTCCTTGATATAGTATGGTATAAAAAGTAGGACTATCATGGATGGTTTTTCACAAGGTTTAGATGACCTCTAAGATGAATATGAGGACTATCATGGATGTTTTTTCACAAGGTTTAGATGACCTCTAAGATGAATATGACAAGGACTTTTGTTCTTGAGAAACTATCTTTTTTGCCTTTGAGTCTTGTAAACTATCTCCTTTAATCCTAATACATCTTTATCTTTATTCATTATTCTATTGGCACCATCTTTAAATGTTTCATGTCTTTGTCCTACTATGTTTGTGAACTTATCTCTGTATTCATTGCCATTAGTATTATTTTCATACTTTACTTTCATGCTAGTAAGGATTTTCACCACTTGATCATTTGAAACAACAACCTATAGATATTGACAATGTCACACTACCATTATAGAATTAACACTATGGTTTTCATATGTATTGAAAACATTTTGACAACCCTTATTATTGACAATAATTTTCTTTTTTATGCCTATGATTATTTATGATATCATTGTCATCAAGCTTCCATAATTTTAATATATTAGACACTTGACTTTCTTGCACATCAATAGATATTAACTATCCTTTCCCCACTACACTATGATAGTGTTTAGAACTGCTTCTCTCTATAGTCTATTGTTCACATTCATATAGACTGTCATTGACATCTTAAATATGTTTCATTGTGATGAAAAACCTTAATCACCTTTGTACTCTTATAGGACTATCAAATTTTGGTACTATGTATATTATCATCTTATTTTCTTAGGAATGAATCCTATATGTTCTTTCATGCATTAACTCCTTATGAAATTTCCAATTTCATAATATTCTTTCATGACTCTTACTTTTCTATTCTCACTGTCTTGTAGCAAACCTCTGATCTTTTTTAATTTCAGTGTCATTCCCATGGAAATGCACTTATGAAGTTAAAATATTAAATAACTACTACATTAAAATATTTAGGACTGTGAAGGTAAGCCTTTATTAGAATAAATAAATAAATCCAACTTCACCATTCTCAAAATAATCAAACAACACTTCTTCCATATCATGAATTGTGTCAATGAAAAACTCAATCATCTCCATAGCTTTAGTATACTTTGAAAGCTCTTTGTGTCTTAGATCTTTCCATAACTTGCATAGAGTTTTCTTAAAGTTTGAATTCGGGCTTATATCTTTAGTTAGAATTGATATTGAACTAGATTTATTTAATAGGACAATCCAACTATTCTCCAATCATTGGTGATTTTAATATCATCAAATTATCTTTAGAAGAAAAAATATATCATATTTAAGTCAACTAAGAAGCCTAAATATGGTCTTCTTTTATTAAACCAATACTTTGATGATGATGCCTCAAATATTTGAGGATAATTTGTTTCAAATATCTATCTTCTGAGACATTAAGGAGCCTCTACTTCATCTTTCTATTTACCAAGTATTGAAACAAAATTAGTTAAGTTATCGAATGAGAGAACCACTCCTACCATATTTCATGTACCATCCATGTAGATAACTTTTAATATGATTTCAATCTACAAGATCTTTATGTCATTACATCCATCATCAATTCTCTTGATTTTTGAAGAATTATCCTTAAGTTCCATAAAAAAATATTGATTCTCTTGATTTTTATTATGAAACTATTACCCTACATATTGTCCTCATGTTCTAAGTTAGTCCAACACACAGCTTCATGATGACCTATTGATTGTTCTAATTTGTTGACTGCCTTTTCCCGATGAGAAAAACTCCCTTTTTTATCCTTTTCCTTGTCAAGGGTTTTTCACTAAATACTTCATGGGGCTTTCTTTCTCATAGACACACTATTATTTGAGGAGCCTTGCCCCTAAATATTTCCTTAAACTTTTTTTTATGCTATTCTATAAGAGCATTTTACCAAGCATTCCACCAATCTCCCAAGTGTGAAGCCAAAATGTCGTCCATGTGATAAATCTCTTATGAGTGGTGGATACAAAATTACACCCTATAAGTAACATTTATGAATGATCTAATATTGACCTTATACTATTTTTAAAGATGTCATTATTCATGAAAACTATCTTTATGACCCATTATACTCCTTTGGTATTTATGTTTGTCCCTATTCTATCATCACACAAACATTAGGAGTAACGTAAACCTACAACATTGAAGTTTTTTATAGCTTTTCATGCCAATGAATAAAATTGGATCCCACATGGTATTTTGCTATCTTCTTCAAGGATTCTCCATAAGAAATATGTATCTTGTCTCAAGCTCAAAAGGTTTGGCTTCAATGTACTGACTAAGGCTAGTGAATATTACCTAAGATTGTTCATAATCCTAGAAGTTAGACTCTAAGATCATAGTCCCATGCCATGTTTTTAGTAAAATTTGTAGTTGGTCATAGTTGATCGGTTGTAGTTGGCTGTAGTTGGCTATATTTAAATAAAACTATAGTTAAATAGCAAATAACTCATACACTTGATGTCACATGTTGTTTTAGGAAACCAAGTCCCTATTAGGGATTTGGTTGTTATGAAACATTGTGATGGTTGGTTTCTCAACCAACACTAGTGACTATATGTACTTGGGTTTATTGTAATCGGGACAAATATGCTATTTTGATGATGACATTATGCTATTGTACTTGCTATTAATTGATGAATAAATGCAATATCTTATTTTGTGCACTATGTGTTTATGAATTATTTCTATGCATGCTCTATGTTCTGTAAGTTTCATCTATTTACTATCATAATACATTGAATTTATCCCAACAAGTAAAAATTTGGCATCATTACCTAAGTGAACTTGGTAAAATCACCTTGACAAGAGAATGGTGTCATAATGGGTCATTTGACCAAGGAACTAGTGCAAGAAAATGAAGATAGGGAAGACACGTTGATGGAGGATTTGGTGAACTAGTGGGACATTTTGTTGAGGGATCATGTATAGAGGGAGGCTCTCATGCTAGAGATCCCTTACTCAATCATCTGGGACAAACAACACATCAACCCAAAGGTAAACCATCTCCTCAATTGATTGCCAAGGTTGCTTGCACATAATTACATCATACTACAAGATCTTCAGGAAGAGAGTGACCAAGAATATCAAAGACAAAAAATACTACAACAGTATGAGGAAAGAAGCAAACATGAGGAGGAGGAATGTGACACCAGTCAGAGGTGTACTCTCAGAAACTAATGACCATATGACCAAAACTTAATGCCTATACATACCAATAATAAAAACTGAGTACCAAGCGGGCAAGAAACACTTGAGGAAAGAGTATGAAGATCACTCAAATTAAAGGAACAAGAAACCGAATGGAGAATACTGAAATTTTTTTTTGAAGAAATGAATGAAGACATTAATGAAATAAACTAGTCAATTGCTAAATTGCACCAAAATATTATCGAGGAAACTGAAAAAGGAACCTTTAGGACACTGTCCGTAGCAGATAAATAAAAAATTAAAAATGATGAAAATGAACTATTAAAAGAAATTGAAAATAGTATAGCCCGCATTCGATAGTTGTCCATATTGGACAACAAGGAACTGAGAATTGGAGTATCTAAGCCAAAAAACCCTTGATGGAGAGAGTACCAGAAAGAACCCCAAAAGACTCAAGGTGCAGAGAACAATGAGAGGGGACATGTTGCTAACCTGTATGTATCCGAGAGTGCAAGAGAGGCATCAAAAAATTAGGGGATAAATAGTCCAATCAGGTCCAATTTACAAGGAGGGCATCAGGGAAGAAACATGGTAACTCCACCAACTAAGAGGTAGAAGTTGCCAAAGTTCATGGGGAATGGGTCAAAGGATCCAATACAACATTGCAATACTTGTGAGACAATATGGATAGTGAATAGGTAGGATGATGTGGATTATTAGCTGAGAGCATTCCCAATGACACTGAGAGGCATAGCCATATACTAGTAAATGGTACTTGAAGCAATATAGAAAGTCTCATGGAGAAAACTGAAGAGAGAATTCGAGGAGGAATTCAGTCTCTTGAGGGATGACAATGGGATCATAGCTGAGATATATAACATGAAACAAGGAAAAAATGAAAACATACAAGTGTATAATTGTAGGCTCAAGGAATTGTTGGTGAAAATGAAGACTCATTTTGCCAACGAGTTGAGGAAATGATGGTTCATCAAAGGGCTAGTCTCATCATTGAGGAAAATGATGAAAGTCATACCTCTATCCTCATAGATTGAAGCATAATATCGAGTGATGGACATTGAGAGTGAGAATAAGATATCCTCTTGAGGGAAGAAGAAAATAGAAGATGATGAAAGTAAGAAGGAGAGCAGTGAAGTGAAATAAAAAATTGTACAAGCTCTCCAACGAGATATGATGAGGATGATGAAAGAGCTGAAGGCCGAAAAGAAGAGTTCAAAGGAGTCCAAAGAATTATGGTGTATTGAATGTAAAATAGAAGGTCATTTGAAGGAAAATTTATTGAAGAAATTATTTTATGGCATCTACCAAGTCATGGGACACTCCATCAAGGAGTTCTCATATAATTTATAAATGAGGAGTTCACAAGTATTCTTCACACAAGGGGAATAGTCAACCCCTCTGACCACACCATCAAAGCCTCAAAATAACAATGCATCCCTTGGGGGTTACCACAACAATGGAAGAAGTAATAATAATACACCGAGAAGCAAGATATAGTATGATAGAAAAGGAAGACCCATGATAGAGTGCCTAAAGTGTAATGAATGGGGTCACTTTTCCAGGGAATGAGAGAATGGTCAAAGTTTGGGGGAAAGATTATGGAAATGGTGTGGTTTGGGTGATCAAAAAGACACCAACTACCCAAAGAAAAAAGCATAAATATGTTGGAGGTAGCTGTCAAGGAGGTCCTAGAAGTCACAAGGGCACATATAAAGAATGCTACATATCTAGACCTTCGTATAGAGAAAGAAAGACTCCAAGAGGCCAGGGTAGAAGTGGAAGAGGTAATGGCCAAGGAAAGAATAACCTCCAAGGTAACCAGTATGTCGGTGTAGTTAGATTTCGAGAAGAACATTGTATGGTCGGTGCTCCACACAACTATACCTATCAAGATGAATTTTTTTTTGTAGACGATGCCCAACTAAGAGTAGCACTTACTAATGTCATTGAAGACAACAATAAACCATTAGGAAGGTACAAATAAGAGTATGACTCAGCCACAAGAGAGGCTAAAGACCCAATGCTACTTGTAGTGAGCGTCGGGAGGAAGTCTTCCATCATACAAATGAACATCATGGGGAGGAAAATCTCCAACACCATCATCAAAACGGGCTTTGGAGTGAACACACTACCTAAAGAAGCTTAGAAGTGTCTGGGGAAGCCAAATCTCTAGTCCCCAACATTCCATCTAGTAGGTGTAGATCAACATGGCATCAAACCTCTTGGTACATTGATGGCATAAAAAGTTCTGATGATCACACAACAGTTCCTGTTGAGCTTCATCATCATCCCACTGCATAAGAAGGTGTACGATGCATTTCTCAAGAGACGATGGATTATTTTTTCCAAATAAAATCATAACTGGAAGAAAAATACACTCTCAATCAAGAGCGATGGGAGGAAGTACATCATTGACTTGAAGAACCAAGTCATTAGTGAAGAATTGACATCCCACATATCAGCGTTTGATGGGGGAGAGTCAAATATGGATGAAGGAAGGAAGGTTATGGAGCCAAATGATGAGGGTGTCCTTGAACTCAGAAGTTGCTTCGAGGATGAGACAAGCTCATTGAATGAGATTTTTCATTGGAGAATGGAGGATTATGAGGTGTTTCACTCAGAATGCAACATGCGGTAGATTGGAGAGATAGAGGAAGAAGAAGACAAGGGTACGGACAAAGTGACATTCCCATGAGTATGAAGAATACAAGGAAGGGGAAACAAAATTGGATGAGACACCAACCCACAAGTTTGAACAGGACAAACTAATTAAGTACAAGGAACCAATATTGAAGAAGGTGAATCTCGGAGAGGAAGATAAGCCTTAAGAAAATCCTCATCGGTGATGATTGGGATTCCATACTGAAGGTGGCGGCATTCAATATTTTCATGGAGTTCAAATATTCATTTTCTTGTCCGTACAAGGATTTGAAAGGTATACCACCAAAATTGTGCATACACAGGATCCTTCTCGTACTAGGAGCACCAATCGTATGGAAGAGACCCTATAAAATGAACAAGAATTATGCTGCCAAGGTACAAGATGAGATTGAGAAGATGTTGGAACCATACATCATATTTAAGATGGAAGCCAATGATTGGGTGTCATTGATCGCCATCTCTTTGAAGAATAAATTTGAGTAGATCTGGATATGTGTGGAATTTTGGTGCCTAAACACAGTAACAATCAAAGATCCATTTCTAAACCCCTTTATCAACACAATCATGGAAGAAGTAGCCAAACATAAAATGCATTCATTCAAGGATAGGTTCTCTAGATATAACCAGATAAGCATTGCCAAAGAAGAAAAACTGAAGAAAATGTTCATGGTCGAAGATGGAGTGCACTCATATAACCAAATGTCATTCAAGTTATGTAATGTGCTGGTGATGCAAGATCATCTTGTTGTGTAAGGGAAATCTTGCATCACCCAAAAAAAATGTATTTTTATTTTGTTTGTAGTTTCCTTAGTTGTTTTGGGGCCCATGACGACTCATGCAGTCTTTGGGATAGTTAAAAGTTTAAAAAAACCAATTATAGTCACCTGCTATTTTTCATTATAAGTTGGTCTATTCAAGTTCCTATGGACATGGAAATGGATCCCAAGGAGAAAAATTTGAAAATAAGATTTTTGGCGAAAGAATCATCTCAAAATCATGTACTGTTTGGAAGATATTGCATTTTCATCCTGAGGAATTTCTCTAATGAAGTTTAAAATTTAAAATTGAGGCCCTTCAGAACCCTATAATAGGATGCAAAATCTCTAAGCTTTTAGATCTAGAAAAAGATGGTTGTATATCCCTTCACAAGCTTTCTGACAATATATCACAATTGAAAATTTGACGGTCGGATCAAAATTTATGACCCCACGAAGTTGTACTGCCAAAATTAATAAAAATTGAAAATATCTTCTTGAGGAAGTTACACTTTCCAGAAGATTCTAGGGCGGTTACACCTTCCAAAATATTCTAAGGTAGCTACACTTCTTGTATAAAGAGGGAGAATAGGGGTTACAAGAGGGAGCCTTGGTAGTGCAGATCGTGGTTTTTTGGCTTGCAGATTTTCGTAATGAGTAGGCCCATGTGGCTATAGTATGCTATTTCTTGAGTATTGTAATTTCACTTCATCAAGATAATAGAAAGCAAGTGTTTCTATCTAATTTTTTGTTTATCTCTCTTGTTAATTTGTGTGTTTGTGGTTTTGTAAGGGGAGTACCCTCATTAGTTGGCCACTTTTCAATGAATAATTCTACATACTTTTCATAAGATGTCAATCAACAACTTCAAGGCATATTTAGATGATTGGTTAATTTATAGTGACAAGGAGAAGCATCTAAAAGCACTTGGAGAATGTATAGGGAGGTGTAGGACAACCTGCTTAACACTAAATTCAAAGAAGTGTCAATTTATGGTATCACAAGGAAAGTTTTTGGGACACATTGTCTGTAAAACTAGACTGAAGACAAACTTGGACAAGATAAGGGTCATCATATAGATGGAGGCTTCATAAAATGTCACTGGCATGAAATCCTTTCTTAGACATGTGGGGTACCATTGAAGGTTCATCAAGAACTTTTCCCAAATCTCATACCCACTCAACATACTTACGAGGAGAGGACAACCATTTGTGTGGGTGGATGAGCAAGAGAAGGAATTCAATGAGTTGAAGGTATGATTGATCAGTTCACCAATGTTGTAACCTGATTGGAACAAGGAGTTCCATGTACATGTTGATCCCTCCAATTATGGAATCAGAGTGATAATGGTGCAAGTGGGCATACAAGGACTAGATTATCTGATATTCTTTGCTAGTCATATGTTGTCAAGGGTGGAAAAGAACTATAGTACCATTGAGAGGGAGGCTCTCGGAATGGTGTAAATTGTTCAGAATTTCAGACACTACCTACTGGCGACTTCATTCACATTCTATGTGGACCACCAGGAACTGATGTACTTGGTGAACACGCCCATTATCCAAGGGAGTGTAAGTAAATGGCTCTTTCTCTTATATGAATTCACATTCACCATAATCCTACGATTGGGGAAAATTTATGTCATCACTAAGCAACTATCAAGGATCTGGTTTGGCAAGCCACCCAAGGGAGTAAATGAAGAATTCACGGATGTGCATCTTTTTCAGATAGTAACACTACCCCCATGGTATGAGAGGATTGGGGAATATTTTTCAATGTCATCATTCTTGAGGGATAGACACCTACTAAATGATGTAAGCTAGTACTTAAAATAAAAAAAATTCAAATGATCAGTGAATTCCTATATAAGAAGGGATTTGATCAAGTGCTCTAATGATGGGTGATAGAGGAAGAGATTCCTAACATACTCAAGGAGGTACACAAAGGACTAGCAGGAGGGCACATGAGTCTCGATGCCACAAAATAGAAGATCTTGTTGGCAGGACTATGGTGGCTGATAGTGCATATAGATGCTCAAGAATGGGTGGTGGGATGTGTCACATTTCAAAGATTTGGTAAACCACTGAAGAGGGATTTCACGCCACTCTTCCCATCTTATCCACAATAATTTTTTGAATGGTGGGGATTGGATTTCATTGGGCCATTGAAATTCAACCAACTATACCAATGCAAGTATATAGTCATCACCACCGAGTACATAAAAAAGTGGGTAGAGGCTCGAGAACTACCAGATAACATTTCATTGAGTATGACAAAGTTCATTAATGAGAAAATTGTCACAAGGTATGAAATCCCAATTCAAATCACTAGCAATAGAGGGGGCCACTTCATCAATCATGTCATTCGGTTGATGATGATGAAGTTCAAAATTTTGCACAACTTTACTAGCCTATACTACCTAAGAGTGAATGACCAGGTAGAGTCGACCAACAAGGAACTTGTCTCCATCATCGACAAGTCATGCAACATTGAGGAGGTAGACTAGGAAGAAAAGCTACTAGCCATACTATGGGCATACCATGCAACCTACAAGGTAACTACTTTCCACACGTCATTCCAGTTGATGTATGACTAGGAAGTAGTAGTGTTGGTGGAGTATATGGTGCCAAGCTTATGAATTGTAGTGGAGAACAAACTTGGTGATATAAAGAGTTTGAAGGAAATATTTTTGAGTTGAACAAGTTGGATGAACCATGAGTTCTTACACAGTGTGTGACAGAGGTAATGTAGAAATAGAGGAAATTTTGGCACGACAAACATCTCTGACGAGCAAAATTCTAGCCACGGTAGTTAGTCCTAAAATATAATGGAGGTAACGAATTGAAGCCAAGTGATTTTAAAACAAGGTGATTGGGGTCATTCAGAATTCACAAAGTGGGGGAAATAGAGCAATCAAACTAGAGAGATTAGATGAAACTATATTGAATGATCCTATCAATGGGTCCAAGTTGAAAATATACAAGGAGAGAAGAGAAGAGCCAGTTTAGATCAACATTATTGGATACACAAAAAAGGAGGATTGGCTTGTACAAAGGGATGAAATAATGGAAGAACAAGATTGGGGTGCCAGGGGTAGTCAATATGTGATAGAAGAATACTAGACTGCACCCGTCAAAGAAAAGCTCGGGGAGGAAAGACTTGCAAGAAAAAAGGTAGAGGGAATTACATTACCTCGGGTACACAAACATTTGATAAATGCTCTATTCAAGACACCTACTCTTTGGAGGAGGGTGTGGGGTCACTAGAAATACCACACACTCTATGAAGATGAAAGGAAGGGATACATAGTGTATGAAATTGATGAGAAAGCTCAAAGGGAGAAAGAGGAGAAAGCAAGAAAAGAGAGAGAAGACCAGATTGAAACCAATGAAGAAGAATGGTGGGACAATGAAGAATGGAATACCTATTTAGAAAAAATTAGACCATGTCTTAAAGCAATAATAATGATATAAGACACTTTCATCTCTACTATCGATGGATATCACGATGAGCTAATAAAGAACATGAAAGGAATAACATGAAGACAACAAAGGTGGTGACAATGAATATACTATGGTGAGTTGTTCCAAACCCCGTTGGACCATCGATGGTGTATGGAGAGAATGTTACATGGTATCAATAGTACAATGGATAGTACATGAAAAGAAGCTTCAAAGGTATATGACCCTCTCCCTTAGTAGATAAATTATTTGATTTAAAATTTATGGGTACTTGTTGTGAAGAGGAATGCTATAAGAGGTCTCCATTCATGTGAAAAATGCATTACACAGTAGAGTTAAAAGTCTAGATAGGTAATGAAATAAGAGGTTCAAAGAGGAAAAAGGAAGTAGAGGACAACAAAAATAAAAATTTGAAATTATAAAAATAAAGGAAAAAAAGAGAGTCAAAAAATAAAAGAGAAAATGGAAAAAAGAGAAGTGAAAAATCAAAAAGTGATATAAAAGAGATGGAGTTGAAAAAAAAGGAAAAATTAAAAATTAAAAAAGTATAAGAGTATTAAAATAAAGGAGAAAGGAGGAAATATTAAAGAAAAAAAATTAAAAGTGGGAAAATTGAAAAATAAAGTATGGAGAAAAATTAAAAAAATCAATAAAAAGAGGAGCACTAGAAGATGTCGTACGATGTAAAAAAAATTCCAAGCATATGCAGGGGAAAAATCGGCCAAGGGGTAGTGGGTATAAAGTCATTTTGAAAATGAGAAGAATTGACGGAAACAACTAGATTGAATCATACAACATCTCAAGGACGTACAAAAAAGTTGGGCAAGGAAAGAAGGGCGATAAACTTCCAAGGCAAACCAACCATAGGAATCACTCCATCATACGGTGAAAAATTTGGACATAGAGCATAGGTTTTCCCCAAATCAAAATCACCATATACATAATATACCATACAAGCCCCATCGTATGATGGACATCATACTAAAATTATTCCAAAGACGTAAGTGCATGCTGGAAAAGATTAAGTGTTGGGACGATTGTATAGTCGCAAAAAAACTAGGTCATATAGACACACCAAATTGTATGAATGAATGAATAAATGAGATTTTAATATCGTCCATGAGACCGAAAATGGTCTAAGGGACCGAGAATCACAAAGAATAAACTACATAAACTCAAAATTCTTCTCAACGCTGGACCTTCTGTTATGAATTTTGACCAAAAAGCTGGCAGTCATGTTGATCTTCTCCCCATCAAATAACTCATGTAGATTATCAATCCTTAAGTGGTCCACATATTGAGTACGAAGATCCTCGTAGGTTGTGCACTCTTTGATAAAGTGCCATTTTGTCTCCACCGCTCCTTTGCTACAAAAATTGTAAATTATGTCCTCCCATGTTTCTTTAGGAATAGTCCACCTTCCGGTCTCACACGTAAGATGATGAGACCTGGTCCTCAACTGAGCAATTAACAACCTTGCTTTCCCTTTAATAGCTGCCCCTAAATTAGTTTTTTCACTGTGTTCCCAAGTTGGGTTGAACACTTTGACATAGTGTGTTTTTTTTCGCCCAATCTGCTTTGTCCACATGGCAGTCATGAATTTTTTTGTGACGTAATTTTTAATTTCTTCATTGGTGTTAGGACACTCATGCAAGTCGATGTCCCATTTACTCAACCATTTGACATTTTTCTTCATCCATGTTTTCTTCCTACGGTTTAAGGCCTCCTTCACAACTATTTTGGGCCAGCGGTGGTTATCCATGTTTTCAACCTTCTTTAAGTAGTTTAGCAAGCGAATTATAGCCGAAGCCTCCAATGGAAAGGTTCCTGATTCAGCCAAGAGAATATCATAACGGACTGAGGTTTTGACTTTAAGGTTGCAGGTGATGGTATGCTTTTGAATTCTTTCAAGTTGTCTCCATCGATACTTTGACATGCTGCTACCCCACACTTTGCAGCCATAAAGAACCACTAGAGTGACCAGCAAACCAAAGAGGGTTTTCTTAGTCTTCCAATCCCAAAGTTCAGCTTTCCTACACCTGTTTTGAAGTAAGAAAAAAGCTTTCCAACCTCCCTGTATCCTTTTAGTCCTACTAGTCTCCCAACTGAGCTTATAGTGAAAGTCAATTCCAAGGTATTTGTATTCTTTTACTATCTCCAAAGGGTTGCCTTCAAAAAGGAATTTATCATGATTCCTTTTCTTCTTTAGGGAAAAGATCATGATTTTAGTCTTTGTGGTATTCACTTGCATTCCCACTTCCTGGTAGAATAGATCTAAGGCCTTCAAAAGTTCTTTCAAACCATGTGCAGATTTTGAAATTAAAATAAAATCATCGACATATAGCAACAACTTCACCACATACCCAACCAACTGAATACCCCCTTCTTTGCTCATTTCATTTAACCAATCTTCTAGCTTGTCAATGTATAGCCCAAAATGAGTGGGTGATAGAGGACAACCCTGTTTGACCCCGATATCATTGCCAAAACACTCAAACATACCTTCACTTGTTCTGATTTTAGCTCTGACCTGCTCACAAAGCCTATGGACCGCAACCCTATACTCATCTGGTATATTTAATTCAACCATTTTGTTCCACAGTTTGTCTCTAGGTATCGTATCAAAGGCTTTTTTAAAATCAATGAAGCAACAAAAGGCTTCTTCACCTTGAGTGTCCCATATTTTTTCAATCAGGTGCCTAAGAGTGATGCAATGATCAATGGTAGAGTACTTAGGCCTAAAGCGAGCTTGCCCTTTTTCTCTTTTTCCCTCTTTTTCTGCCCAACTATTGATTCTACGCTCTAACATGCTCCCAAAAAGCTTGCCAAAAATAGGATTGACCATAATAGTGCAATAATTGGATGGGTTATTAATGCCACCACTTTTGTAGAGAGGGATGATGACACTAGTTGTCCATTCCGATGGAAAACCATCCTGAGTAACATCATTGAACAATCTTTTGATGTGTGGAGCAAGGGTTTCCACTCCCCACTTTAGGAATTCAGCTTGTAGCCCATCTATGTCCATTGCTTTACCATTTGCTAAAATTTATATACCTTGCTTGATATCTTCAACCGTGAAAATATTTCTTGATGTGCCAACCATGGGAGAAGAATTTTTCCTCTGGTTTCTCTCATAAAGGTGCCTTGCATATTCTAACCATTGAATATCTATTATGTTATTCTCAATCTGCTTTCTCTTTTGTTGCAGCTCCCTATGAAAACCCTTGGGGTTGTGGTTTCCAAGAGAAATTAACTCTTTCCTTCTTGTATTGACATGCGTCTCTTTTTTTTTTTGCACCAAATTCTCATATTTCTTCCTGTTTTCTTTGCTCAACCCACACTCTTTCAAAGTTCTCTTGGTTGTCTTACACTCTTCATCATACCATGGGTTAGCCGGGAAAGTGTTTACAGTCCCTTTCTTTGGAGATCGTTTGTACGCATCCAAGGCCTTGTGAATTATAGGAATCATATTCTTGTTGTAAACATGACTCTCAGTCCCATTGGCAGCCTTGTCCCCTATGTTACTCTCTAATTCATGAAAATGCTGCTCTAAAACCTCACTAAAGAGACCTTGATTTTCTCGATTTATGAGTATTTTACCTTTAGGAATAGTTTCATTTCACTTGTGTTGGTCTTTCTTGTCGTGATGACTGTTTGATATCATGCCAAGGGTAACAAACATAGGAGCATGATCAGAATTCAGCTCAGGGGGACACTCTTCAATTTCAAACTCCAAAACCTTAGAAACAACACTCTGAGAGAAAATTACATAGTCTACCACACTTGGTCCGTTACAAGTTTTGCATGTGATATTACCAGAGCTTGGCTAGCCTTTCAAGCCATTACAAATAACCAAGCTATATAAGCTACATATCCCTAATAGCTCTGCCCCAAAGTGTGAAAACATTCCCATTTTTGTCTTGTGATGTTCTTTCCCACGGCCGATCATCTTCCTCTATCCTCATTATTCAACTAGAGAAATTGATTGTTAGTTGTTCTTACATTGAAATCAGCAATTAAAACTATTTCCCCCAAGGTTCTAAAAATAGATATGTCTTTTTTTAATGAAGCATAGGGGTCTTCGATGTCTAGCTTTCTTCTTTTATAAATTTTTGAGTTAATAACAAGATACCAATCTAAAAGTAACCCCATTATTTGTTATTCATAGCCATATGTATTGCTTATTTGGGTCTTCTTTCTCTACTTTTACAACTCCATCCCAACTCTCTTTGATCAAAACTGTTACACCCCCTTGTCCTTTGCCCGATTCACTCCCTTTATTCCAAACTGAAGTTTTCATGTACCCATCAAAATCAGGAACTTTGCAGCCCTCATGCTCATGTGTCTCAGTAAGAATAATGATGTCCTTCCCATCTGCTATGGGCCCCAGAATAGGTCCTCATCTCCAAGGGTAACCTCTACAATTCCAGCTCACTATACGAAGATGTTCCTGCGGGGCCCCTAATCCCTATTTCTTGTATGAGAAGTGCAAGAGGAGAAGTATGTATGGAGATGGGGCTTGGACATATGACAAAAATCCGTATGACTGAGATAGTGGGTTGAGTGATAGAGGAAAATAAAAGTTGGTGTACAACCTACAGAAAAGACACTCCACCATACGACATAAATACTTCATCGTACGAATTGTTCCAAACATAATTCACTACGTCATCTAGTGTTTGAAGAGTGTTGGGCATCTGGAAGATTAGACTCGAATGGTACACAACCTATACATTGTACAAATCATAGCCAAGAAGGAGTGATTGCCAGACAAAGGTATAATTCTAGATTGGAAGTGAGTTTTGAAACATACGACGGTGAAAAAGTAAGTTATTCATACACAACAGGGAAGGAAATTGAAAGCTCGAACAATTACAGTAACAACCAAGTTTCCAAAATAAATATAAGTAATAAATTACATCAAAGAAGTCATTGTTAGAAAGAACCTAAAATTATGGATAAAGGGAAGAAGGTGGTTCAGTACAAGCCAAAAACTGCATCAGTTGAGAAGAAGATGAACATAGAAATTGGGGTTGATGCCATGACTTGGGAGAGTCTCACGAGAAACAAGTGCAAACAATGGTGGATGAGCATGTAGGATAACCATGTCCTCAAGACTACACTCAAACATTCTCAAGTGGACAAGGTAGTCTTATTGCATTTTTCAACACTCGAGAGTTCAAACCCTACTTGAAGGAAATGGTGGAAAACTATTGCAGTAATTCACACAGGTCGGTACTGGAGTATAGAGGATGCACAGTCATAGTGTCATACTAGCCACAAGATTTTGAGAGGGTGTTTGAAATTATGACAATGAGAGCAGGAGTCAACAAACCAGGCAAGATGAGACAACACCATAAGGAGTAAATTGTGAGGAGATTCTATAGAAGTGACCTAACCCCACAGGAAAAATATAGTATCTAGAATTTAGGCAATTGAGGACTACACAAGAATTTCCTTACTACACTAGAATGGAAGTGCCTCTCAGATTTGTTGAAATGAAGGTTGACAGGGGCCAACTAAGCATCGAATGTGGCAATTTGGAAGGTTGAATACATGGTGGGACTCAACATGGGAAAAGTATACAACTAGTCACAACTACTTTAAGAGTGGATTAGGGAGTTCTTGGCATAAATGTACAAGGCATTTTTTATGATACAACATGCAATAGCAATTTTCATTGATGTCATTCACACATAGGTTTTGATAGATACATAGGGAAGGTTTCAACCATTGACACACTTGGACCCATGTTTTGCCACTACATTCTATTGGATAGAACTAGATATCAAATGGGGAGGAGAAGAATCTTCATAACCAAGAAGAAAAAGGAAGCAAAGGGAGGCATGAATGGAAAAATAAGCATCGGTCAAGAGTGAGGAAGAAGATGAGGAGCCAATTGACCTAATTTCCTTGACATCAGCCACTAATTCACCAATGGAGGAGGAAGTGTCATTGGTAGGGGATGCCAAGATTTGACCAGAGATAGACATTGAGGAGATGATTATAGTACCACCCCTACGACCAACAATGTTCATCCTCCTAGCACTACCAATTATAGTGGGAAGTACATCACTAGTTGGACTCACAATACTACTGCCAGTTGGAGTCATAGTGCTAAAATCAATGCTAGTGATAGTGTCAGTGTTGTCCATGATGTTGGTTCCAACCACGAAATTGGTGCCAGCCATGACATTGGTTCCAACAACAATCACAACATCAATGCCAGTCATAGCATCAGTGCTACCAGTCACAATGTCAGTGACACCAATCATAGTCTTGGTGCTAGTTGCAACATTGGGGTTAGTGACAACATGGGGGATAATCACAACTTTGGAGCTGGTCACCATCACAAAATCAACACCACTATCAGTGGCAGTGCCAAGTACATTGCAAGGAGGTTTGTCCATTGTGCCAGCCAAACCACTAGTTGCATCGATAGGACCACTAGGAGCAGCAAGAGTAGCACAAATTGATGCCTAGTTCAATTAAATTGGCTTGGAAATTGATATTCTAGAGTTTCCACCACTGAGCCCATCAGAGAATTTGGTCGAGGGATCATAGCAGAGAGGTACACCTATCCCAACAACGAGTGTAGACTAGTAGCATATTTTTACTGCTATTATGACAAAAGGAGAGGGTATGCAATAAGAGATTCGACCAGTGATGATAGGTGATGTTGATCCAGTGGGAGTTGTACAAGAGAGTGGGGGACCATTTTTTTTGGAGTCTCCCATGGTAGCCTAGGGATCACCACAACCCACACCATTGGGAAAAGAGGAGGAGGATGCATCTAGTGGGTATGAAGGGTTGAAACTAGATATGTCAAAGATGCATGCAGTTGACCCCTTGGGAACAATGTAGAGGTATGTTGAGGACCTTCAGAGCATGGGAATAGTGATGCATCAAGTAGTGGAAAATTTCAAGCAACTCAACATTATCACTAGTTGCACAAGAGGTTGAACAAATCTTGGGATTTGTGTAGATTGGGTGTGAACAGGAGTTCACACATCTCTTTACCACCTAGGGATGGCTTACAGTAGAGACTCTTGCAATGCTAAAGGAATGATATGGACTACAACTTGTAATGGTAGGATGGGATGGCTAAGTTTTGCAAGCCTTATTCTACATTAAGGCAACTTTTTGGTTATCTTTTATGTGTTGAATTTCTAGTTAGTATCCATAAAAGCAATGATGAAGGGGAAGGTTGAGGCACTTTGTCTCATACAAAAGGTAAAGGAGGAATGAGTGGAATACATGAAGAAGTTATAGGCATAGTTGGCGCAACAAACCCAACTTTCCAACTGATGGAGGCATCCCATATGGTCAAGGTAGCTAGAGAATGTGAGATTATGGTTGATCATCAACTCCAACTATGTACGTAGGAGTTGTAAAGATTGAGAGAGATGTGATCCCCGATGTCCACTCTGACATCATCTATTCACCCAGGGATGTCTTCGTACCCCCTTCTTCTTAGTATTATATTTTGTTATTATAATCCCCATTTTTCTTGTCATGTTGTTTGGAAAATGACTTATTTTATGGGGAAAGTGATGTAGTTGGTCATAGTCATAGTCAATCATAATCATTCATAGCAATAGTCAGTCATAGTCGGCTGCAATTGGTTGTATTTAAATAAAACTATATTCAAATAGAAAGTAATTCATACAATTTATGTCACATGTTGTTTTGAGAAACTAAGTCTTGATTAGTTATTTGGTTGTTACAAAATTTCATGACGTTGGTTTCTCAACAACCGATAATTGACTATATGTATTTGGGTTTATTGTAATCGAGACAACTATGTTATTCTAGTGATGAAATTATGCTATTGGACTTGCTATTAATTGATGAATAAATGAAATATATTATTTTATGCACTGTGTTCATGAATTATTTCTATACATACTCTATGTTTTGTAAGTTTCATCTATTTACTCTCATAGTATGTTGAAGTTATCCTAGCAGATAAACAAACTTTCTTGAAACTGCACTACCATACTTAATTTTCCTACCTTTTATTCATCAAGGATTCATACTAACTATCACAAGCTATACCATCTATATTTGCAAAACTATATCTATCATTGTTATGGAAAATATCATGTGCATGGGTGTGTAGACTGCCTTTGTCTCTGTGCCACATCTCTATCTTCAAGGTATTGAATTTTGATGAGGGCATTAGATATGGTTTTAAGTATCCATTATGACCTTTCATACCTCATTCATCACTTGGTTTTTAAAATTAAAGTACAAGAAAAATATAATGCACTATATTATTACTTGTTACAACAAGAGCTTGTACATAACCTTGTCAACACTACATCTCTATTTAGAGCAACAATCAACCTTTAAAATTATTGTCACATGATACCTTATTCACTTTATCCTTACATATCTCATGGATATTTTACAAGATCTTGAGCAACAAATGAAAGAAAATATTTCTACCTCAAACACTCTATATTGTTGAATAGAACTTAGAAGGATAAAAAACCTATTAATATACATGGAACAATGCTGAAACAACTACTTAAAAGCCTTTGAAAATGTTGGTATGACCTATCACAAATTTGTGGAACTTCTCAACACCAGTAACATACCCAAACTTCTATTTATTCCCTGCAATGTTGTGAAACCTCCTCCCTATTCTGCAATGTGGTGTATATATGCTTTCAAGTGTGAAATGTGAAAATATAGGGTAGGAAGTGTAGGTTTCACACCAAAAACATAGGCTCTTTCAATGTGGAATACTCCCTTTCCTTTCTTCCTCAATATGGAAGGAACTGTAGCAAGGAAACCAACCCAAGAAAACTTCATGCATTGTGGCCAAGGAATTTTAAAGATAAATAGCTTAACTTTTCATCATCTTGACACTAAAACATAACAAAAAAAGCATTTAATTTTTTTCCTTTTGAGGAATTGGTGCCTAATAATTTTTGGAAAATACTTTGTTCCTTTAAGAACATAAATTTAGACTCATACGATCCATTAGTTAAAAATAATTTAATGATCATGAGAAATGTTCAAGTCTCCCTCAAAGACAACACCAGCCCTAGACCAAGGTGTATAAAATACATCAACATGCCTTATTCATCCATATGATTAGGGGCTAATCATCTATTTGTTTCTCATGTAACCAAGAAATAAAACTAAGAAGCCCACTTAAGTTTTTAGTTGTATAAAATCATAAGATGAAAAATCTACACATCCTCCACATACCTAGGGGTCATCAAGAATCTAAAACATTCACTCACATATAATTAATGAATCTATCGATACAATTATATAGTCGATATATTTATCCATGAAAATTATGTATCCATTGATACAAATTCATGCAACCAGTGAATCTATCAATATAATTAGGGGATAATAATTTAGTGCTTTCTTATGTAAGCAAGTACTAAAACCAAGATACCAACATAAGCACTTCAAGCAATATAAAAAAATACTAGTGTTTTCCCATGGTATTATGCAACTAAAAATTGCTTAAGGGTGCTAGCTAGTTTTTCATCTTATTAGTTATGTGAGGAAGAATTGAATGATTATCCCTTGATTGCATAGATGAATGAATTGGTTTGATTTGATGTATCTATGAATACATTAGTTTCATGGATGGGTACAAAAATTGCATGTAGTTTTATGTAGGGATGTATGTTTTAGATTTATGGTGATTTGGGTCTACATGCAATTGTGTGTTATAGATTCATGGTGATTGGGGTTTCAATGTACTTTCCTATTATAGGTTCAAGGTATTTTAGATCTAAACATACTTGTATATTGTAAATTCATGGAGATTTTTGTTTGCATGTACTTGCATGTTATAGAATCATGGTTATTTAGATCTAAGGAAACTTGTATGTTTTAGATATAGCATGAAAGTATATGTTCTCTTATGTTACAAATTCATGGAGATCTAGATCTATATGTACTTTCATGTTGAAAAATCATGGAGATATGAGTTTGCATCTAATTTCATTATATATTTGTGTGGTATTGTATATCTTAGAGTATGAGTTAAATGGTTACATATTTTTTGGATGTATTATAATGGATTTGCATTTACATGCATTCTTTCAAGCATGGTGGATCCAAGATGCACAATTTTGAGATCGATGAGTTTTTTGGTTTTTATTTGGTTTTAGTAGGATTTTTAACCATTTATTTCACCTTTAGAAATTACACGTGCAACATTATTTTTTGGATGTAGAGTTGCAAATTCTAGTTTGTTGGCCTTTGGACATCATTGACTATTAATATATTGATTAGCATATAGGTAGTGAGATGGAAATTTAAGGGATCCTATTGAAGGTGAAAAAGAAAGGAGGATGTTTTAGGTACAATTAATGGTGTCATGGAAATGTCTTTGTTCTTTCTATATATGATTAATGAGAGTTTTTTTTATATTTATTTTAATCTATCAACATAGTATGGTTATATTCAAATGGAGAACTTGTTTTTGTGAAGAGATTTAGTGTAATTAGAATAATTGGTTGAGTTTTTGGTTATGATAATTTATTTTTATAAAAATGGTTTAGAGGATGAGTGGTCTTGTGCAATTATGGACTCTTGAATACCAACTAGAGTTTCAGTGTGATATAAGTATTAAGAATGTCTACCAATTAGAGATAGATGACCTTATAATGAGAATATGCAAACCATAGTGTGATAAGAACATTCTTGGAGAATACAATAATCATGTAGTGAGAGAATCAACTATGATTTGGAGGTAGTATTCTAAATGTTGATTAGAGTGACCAATTCTCCTTGAAATAACTCTTACATATTACCATTATAGTTTGATTTTGGTTGGCATGAAATAATTAGATATGTACTTAGTTGCTAGAAATTTTTTGGTGAGGCTAGAGATCTCTTGGATTTTGAGATCACATGCTTGATTAATGAGTCCCTTAACATGTTTTCAATAGGAATACCAAGGTGCCTACACCTAGAGTTGGGCATGAGTTCAACATACTTGGTGGACAATGATTTGATAGATCTATCCCACCTATTTTTAGATGATTTGTTTTCTCATGGAGCTTGAGTTGTGAAGTTATTTCTAAGGAAAAATTATAGTAGTAAAAAGTATTATTTGTGACTATGAGATTATTTTATTGATATTAGAATGTATGTTGGTATGGTCTTTCTTTTAGTGAAGATTATTACATATTTTTATTTTATTTTATCTATTTGTATTATGTTTGACCTTTAGGTTGAATGGTTATATGTTAAGATGATTTTTCTATATGGGAATTTGGAGGAAAATATACTTTTCATAGTTAGAGCACTTGGTGAAGGGTGGAAATGGTCTATATGATATTTCTCTATGATTTAAGTTTTATCTTGGTTAAGTTTTGATTCATATGTTTAGAGTTAAGATTTATATAGAGCTAATTAGATCACTATGTTTGTGTCAAACATAATTGTGATCAATTAATATTATTTAAATTATTTACTTTTAGTAATGGTATGGATATAAATAAATTGGAAGAGCTATATTTGTCTTGACATAGAGATCAAGAGGGAGAGTGAGAAGAAAACTTTGGTTTAGTTAGTAGAAGTATATTAATTTTCTTTTATAGCAATTCAATTTATAAGATTATAGATTGATGGTTGTTCTTCAATACTAGATGGTATAAAGGACATGGGCCACATCCTTTTATATGAGTGGAGTTGGTAGTATAGTATGGTTTTGTATTAGATAGACATTGTAAAATCAATGGGAATCATATAAAGGTCTATGTGTCCATGTTAGACAAGGAGTATTAGATTGTGATATATATGTTCTATAGGTATTTTTGTACATCAAAGTATTCTAGGGACGATATACTTGTATAAGGTAGTGGATATAGGGATTGTAACACCTCGCCACTTAAACCCCATAGGACACAACTAACTAGAAATGAAACAATTTTTTTTTTTAACATTTACATTAAACATAATTAAATAATTAATCAATATTATTATATATCATATGACAACAACCTAGTCCCATGGGGTAACATGGTGCGCTACTCGAAAATGAACCCAAATTAAATAAACCATAGAAGCGTGAATAAATATACAACATACATTCAATCAAAAATAAGATAGATACAAAATATATGAATATCACATTATTGCATTACGACTTCCAAGTTCATTATTACATTTGTGGAACATATTTCCATAGATACAACACATTAAGAATCCAGTAATACAATACAAAGTTTCTTCCCTTATAATATTGGGAAGTGTACATCATAATCCAGAAGAATACAATAATGAAGAATTGATTACATAACATGGTACAATCTTTCTCCGAGTGAAGCTTTGAGATCACTGTAATTGGTACATCTTCGCAACATCATGATCGTCGGTGGGGAATCTAATGGGCGTGCAACACGTTCCACCTAACCATGTGAACTTGAAGGAACACCCCCCGTCCAAGGAGTCGATAAGAAAGAACCCTCGTCCACAAAGTCAAAAACATAAAGGACTAACACCACACAACTCAAGACCGCATAACAACATAAACAACACAATAATAAAACTCTAGATGTAACAAGTACAAGGGAAAACAATGGGCACAGTGGGAAAGTGTCATCGCATGGCCTTACATGGATTCACCAGACTACCTAACAATTAGGAGCCACCTCCATCTATGTGGATTAACCAGGATACCTAACACTAGGAACCACCTCCATCTATGGTTAACCTGATAGCCTATCTCAAGGCACCGCCCCATAGGGTGACTCATGCAGAGTCACTTACCTTTCATGGAGACAAGGCAATGACCTTACTGACCAGGTCTTCTCAAGGCACCGCCCCATAGGATGACTCATGCAGAGTCACTTACCTTTCATGGAGACAAGGCAGTGACCTTACCAACCAGGTCTTCCCACCCATCGTTAGCCTTTGAAAGCACTAACGATGGGGGTGAGGTGCATGTTTTTTTTTTAGTCTTGTTATGTGTTTAACTAACCCAACCCACTAGATTCATTAATTAGGTTATCACTTATTTAAGGGAATTCTTCCATGGACTACCACTTGTACATCGACCCCCATGAAGAGCCACTCTCCCCTACAACTACCCAAAAACAAAGTCAAGTAATAAGTGTACCTCAATACTCAAAACATAAATGAAATTATTTTAAAACAATACACACGAGGCATGGCCATCTCGTGACTACATAAAGTATCAAAACCATGAAACAAGTAGGTACCACCCATACCCACATCCTCAAGGTAAAAAGATAGATTAAAAAGTGCAACAACTAAAGCGCAAATGCACAACTCCCCTAGCCTCTGGAGGTAAGTAAACATCTACCCAATGACGGGATCTCAAACACGGATTCTCATAACTCAAAGTCAATCCAAAATGAAACATCATTTAAATCATCCTTTGAACAAATAGAAAACAAAAGGATTATCACATCCACAATTATACTTCTAAGCCACCAACCAACAAATCAAATCAATTTAAACATGACCATGAAGACCTTCACAACTCATAACCATAAAGGAAAATGACATACTATCGAATAAGGGATAAACCAAGACATCTATGGTTAACATAGAATCTATATTGAAAACATGCTTAAGCCATTGAAATTACTTTTGTATAACAATACTAGATGTATATTCAGTTGATCTAAAAGAATCTACTACTAACCACTTATACATGTTTATGATAAAATGTAAACTATACCTTAACCGACAAGGGATTTCCTTATTAAGGTTCATTATTGGTAATCCTAGCTATATGAGTGCATTTCTAATAATTAATGCTCTTTGGAAAATAACTATACGCTGAGTATTTCCAACAATTCTGTTTTTCTTCAGTCGGATCCCAAAAGGCTGCAACTTATGGCAAGCAAATCACTTATGAGAGGAAAATTTACAAGTATACGAGATTCCAAGTGCAGCCTTACAAATCAGCGTATGACTTCAAGAAGGTTGCAGAGAATGAATTTAGAGAGAAAACTTAATTAATAATCATTATTGATAAGAGAACGTTTATGAGTGATTAAAAGCAGCATCGAATTGACACAGAAGCCATCGATTATTATAAAATCAGTAACCATTATTCACAAGGCAACATTTATAATTAAGAGTTGCGATTAGTTTGAGAGCCATAAATATGAAAAGCCATGTCTAATCGATAGGCCACCACCCTTCCACAGTGGGCGTCCTTAATATGGGAGAAGGAAGATATAAAAAGGATAATTAGAAAGGTGGAATAGAAATCATCGATCAGCAAAGAACAGTTAAACAGAAGATATATAAACACTTAGGCTGTGGGTACTCCCAAGGAGCTGGGGATATTTAATTAATGAATCGAATACCATGAATATATAAAAATAGCAACACAGTCCACGTATAGTTCGGATTCTAAATAGACAACATTCGTTTTCGACAAACAAGAGAGAGAACAAATTCATAATGCATGGATCGAATAACAAAACAAGAACAAAGACAAAACTAACCCGGAATCCAACGCCAGCTAAGATGAAGTTCGATGTCGAGTTCAAGTTTTTGCAGCAACACCACCTTTTCAAAGTTCTTGATCCACTTGAATCTTTTTCCCAAAATCAAATTTTGAAAGAAAAACCATCAATCAAATAGAGTCATTCCACAGATTATTCTTGCAGACAAAGTTCTTTTTTATTTTAAAACAAAAATCAATGATCATCCCCCATAAATCAATTCAAAATCTGTATTTTCTTAAAAACCCCAAACAATATTTTTGCAGAACCAAAGTAATAAAACAATGGAAGAAGAACCCTTTCCAATCCGAAAGAAAACATTATATAACTAAAGAGCCGTTTTCGAAAACAAAATCAGTTAAAAATAGCAAGTTTCTCAACCTAGTTAAATTAATTAATTAGTTTCGAAAATCAAAACTCAAGTCACAAATCAAGATTAGAGCCAAAATAGTAACTTGCTCGATCCTTTCTAGTTCCAATTGACACATGTAATTGCACGCCAATAACTTCTGATTTATTTCTTTTTCCAACTTTTCAAATTAAGAAATTTCACTTAAATTTCCTTTTTGATTAAATCCCAAATTAATAATTAAATTAATGATATTATCTAATCATCAATTTAATAAAAAAAACAATATTGCAATTAAAGTATTATTACATCTTCAACTAAAAAATATATATAATATTGACAAAAATAATGATTTGATATTTATTTACAATATCAAAACATTTAAATTTACAACTGACTTAATATTTAATTAAACAAATTAGCATTTTCACAAAACCCCTAATAATAATTAGATTTAATACTTAAATTAAATTAATCACAACAATTAAATTAACTAATTAAACATCATTTATAAATAACAACTATTTTAAATTTAATTAATCAATGCTACTAAAACCATCAAAATTAGCCAACATGACATCACAAATAATTACTTACGCAAATGACCCAAAGACCCATACGAAGGGGCGCTATAGGGACTTTCAAATTTAGGTTGGGCTAAAATTATGAATTGGAGGAGGTATACCAATGGGTATTTTTGGTGTAAATATGCGTTTTACCTAACTAGTTCACTAGTGGATCCTATTTACATGTTAAGTTTACTTAGGTCCTAGGAAATCTTTCTATAAGGTTTCTAGTTTTCATAAGACCTTATCTTATCTTTTGAAATTTAATGATTGTTTCCTAAGTCATTTAATATTAGTTGAGTTATGTTGTCTTATGTTATAGGATTAGGACACTTGTCATGATCTTGTCTAATCCTATGTCTCACCTTGGCTATATAACCAAGGGGTCTCATGTGTAAATTAACAATCATACAATCATAATCTATCATTTGCATCTTTTGATAGAAAGAATTATTAATCTCTCTTGTGCTTTCATGACGTTCCTAGATCTTGGGTGGATAAAATCTTCAGTTAAATCTTGCATGGTGTAGAGTATTCTATACCAACTCTTATAGGTATTTTTCACTCTATTTTATGTTCTAGTTGGTTGGATGAGAAATGGTTAGGTTGTGGTAGCTCTTTAGACTAATTTTTTAGAGGTAGAGTATATAGAAACTACTCACTTGACTATTAGAAGCAATCTATCTTTGGAGCTTATATTTATATTTTGGTTATAATTTAAGATATAGATGTGATCTATTATGATAGTTAGCATGTGACTAGTGTGGTAGAGTAAAATATTGTTTATGTGTAGTTAGTGCATATTAATTTAAGGTTCAAGGCTATACAATTTAACAAAAAAATCAATGAGCATAGAGGATTTTAGATGGTGTAGCTTAGCTATGGGAATTTAACCCTTAGTTATTTAATTTTGTTAGAACCAATTATGTTCTTTACAACATATATACTAAAAGAGAGAATATTCAAATTAGGTGTGTTTTACATCTTATAAATCCTTGTAATAAATTATGAAATATTATTATAATGTTAGCTAGATAAATATGAAAATATTTTAATATAATTAGTAGATGGATTCTCATGGATGTCACCCTTTGGGAAATCCATGAGATCCTCATATGCACTTGGTATTTATATTGTGATGTGTGTAAGAGAGAACCTATATATGTAATATTTCTAAGAGTATCTATGACATTGTAAGATGTATAAGAAAATTTATAAAGCATGCAAGAGCATGCAAGAAGGGCACTAAATAGTATAAGCTTTGAATAGCTAATAATAGTCATGCTTAAAGGGTGTAATAATTTATTAGTCCATAATGGATGGTACTTAGGAGCTACTTATGACACCTTTTATCGTGGTGATTAAAACATAGATTCAAAGCGAGTTACTTCTATTTTAGAGGCTACTCTCTTGAAGTGGATTATGATCATTTTTACCATGGTATTTGGTGCCATTTTTGGGCCAATGGTATTATCTTATGGAGGTTTTTAGTTCTCAATGAGCCTATATTCTAAGGATTTGGGATTGAGGTTAGTGGATTTAAATTGTCCGAGGTTATTATGCCAATTTTCTTTTAGGATTGAAGAGTGTTGACCACATTAAAGAACAAAGGTTTTGATATTGTATAGTAATACATTATTGTTGAATAATACATTGGGTGTGTGTTCTTTGGAGGTTGGGTTTCTAGGGTTTTCTTAGAGTGTGTCTATATCACTTTTTTTGTGTGGTTGCTCTATCATTCTTCCTTTATTCTTATTCTTTTCTAAAAAATGTTTTACATGTTAAAATGCTACTAAAGTTTTCTTAGACTAGATAACTTGTAACTTTCCCCTTATAGAATTATTATAGAAAGTATCTACATTTTATTTTGTTTTATATCTAAAATTTATCTTCAATATAGATACTAATGATACACAAACATATTTTCCTAACAATTTAATCAAATTTCAAAAAGGATCACAAGAATATACTATTCCATAATAAAAATAGTTTAAAGTCCATCTAATGTTTATATTTATATATAATGTAGCAATCAAATACATATGCCATACCAAAGAATTTAAATTGAGTAATAAATAACATAGTAGTAACTCTAAATAGTCAACACATATAAACACTAATTTATGAAATACCTAAAATATACAACATAATTGACCATAAAAATAATTTTAAAAAATCAACATAGTTGATCACTAATCCATGAAATTCCTAAAATATACCCAATATGTAATGCGTAAGGATGAAACATAATTGTATGATGTTATATCATGTAATAGAATTAATTGAAATGTGCTTAGAATGAATTAACACCTCACCATGGGATTTCCAAAGGATGAAGATTAAAACATTATATAAAATTACTTCATGTGTATATGGTTGATGTTTATTTATGTAAACTTTTGATATCAATAAAGACACACATAACTTTAGGAAATGCAAAATAAACATATAGAGTTTAGAAGTAGTTATTTATAAAGTTTAAGAATATAGATCTATCAAATCAAACTTATTTTTAAATATATGCACATAAATTTAACATGTAAATGTGGACTACGTTGCAGGGAATGGAACCTTTCCTATCCATAGAAGGCACACATCAGTTGGATATTTTTATTTTTGTGTTGGCCATTACTCACATAATATTTTGTGTTTCAACAATGCTTCTAGGAAGTATAAAGGTTAGTTGATATACCTTAATTATAAAGGATTTGTTGGCAAGATCATAAAAAATGTGTTCATATTATAACTGAAATATAGATAGATATAATCATTACACTATCGATATATGTATTTTTTATATATTCATATTAATTAATTTATTATTTTTAAAAATTATTGTTAATTATAGATTCGTAGTTGGAAGCAATGGGAAGATAATATTAGGGGAGTTATAAAGAAAGATGAGATCAAGAAGCAACAAGAAAATGAAATCAAGACGCAACATGAAGATCAGATAAAGAATCAACTTGAAATCTCACAAAAGAGTGAGTCAAAAAATTTCTTCTTTATTCTTAATACACATGTACAAAATTAAGTGTAGATATGTTTATATCTCTTCTAAGTTATTACTGTTTAGATATATAAATTAAAATTGTTCTCTTTTGATAGAAATATTTTCCATCAAATAATATCATCACTTCTCAATAATAGAATAATATTCAATGATAGTTAAAAATGATATTATATCCAATTTCAAATAGAGTGAAATATATATTATTTTTTGTCAATACAGCTAAGAAAAGAAAGTATATTCATGTTATTCAACATGCTTTTATCAAGAAGCACGCTCCATATGAAATGTCCCCCATTATGAGTTGGATGGTATGTATGCTCATCTTATTGTATTGCATAACTTTATCTTTATACCCAAATTTAAATGCATTTCTAGTTTCCAAATAAAGATTATATAAATTTCAAAAGAAACTAAATTATATATAAGATGCTAACAAGTTACCATAGATATATTTTTGAGCATACAATATCTCACAATTAGAATGAATAATATCTCTCTCCACATTCTAGAACATATACTCATGTATAAATTATACAAATAAGTAATCAAATACAAGTAAGTGGAAGATGAGAAAATATATCTTCCAATAATTACCAAATAAGTGGTAATAAATAATAATTTTAGAATTAGGTACCACTAATTTCCATAATGATATTAGTACACTTTATAATTATTTTCTTACAAGAATGTCACATAAATGTTGGTTTAGAGTTATTACACAACATAGAGAAATCATGATGAAACTTAAATGACACTTCATTGACATAAAATCTAAAATACATTTCTTGAATATGATAGAAACAAATGAAAATATATATCACTAACCTTATGTCTAATATATCTATATAAACTCATTTTTCCTCAAAATTTAGAACTTTTCTTCAATTATATATAGTTAAGGGTAAAAAAAACCTAAGTACACATTATTATTAAAGGACTGTACATTATGGATAAGAGAAAGGATGAGACTACATATTATATATAGCTTAATGCTGAGAATATCTATGAGATTCTTAAGAATGTAGAAAATTTAGAAATAAAGAGGGATAGATTTGACATATTTATATCCACCTAGATGGTTAAATAAAACATAATCCAATTAGTAAATAAAACATGTTGAGCACTAACTCCACATGCATTACAAACTTACAAATAATTCTTAAAAATAAGAGATAATGAACTTACAAGTATAGTAGGAGAATGTATTCTTTAGAAATATGTATCAAGATTCTAAGATAAAAGCATATATAGTGGTAGATATGTGAGGATTATGTTTGTTAAATTTTATAGACTAAATGGTTTCCCATTCATATCAATCCATTGTAAATAGTATAAGTGTAAACATAGAATATAAAGGTGTACATGTGATAGTATTTACAAATGGTAACATATTTGGCTCAAAGAGGTATGCTATGATAATATGGAGAGGAGGGTGATTGAGTGTGAAAAGGTTTATGGATCATAGAGGTGATATATGGAGACCTACAAGGTCTTGTAAAAAAATTGTACACTATTTACCGCTCTCCAAAGTTGCCACTATATTTTATGTTAGAAGATTAACATTTCAAGAAGAATAATTTAATAATACTTCTCTTAGTGACACACACACACACCGCCTCAAGGTAATTAGGTCATTCTACTTTTTAAGTACAAAATTTGAAGGGAACAATCTAATGTTTCTCATTCCAATAATGCTTCTAAGACCTTCTATTACATGAGGACATAAAAATATTTGTCTAAGGACAAGAATGAGTTTGATTGTATCAAGGAAGGAATATTTGAGTTTTTTAGAACATAGAGGAGTATAATTCTGATGTAGGGACTTCCAATGGTCATACATTTTGACTCGAATGTCTGTTTGGGCTGAAATTTTACAGGCGGTTTCGTTATGAGATGTTGATAGGATTTCCAATCAATCCCAATCGAGCCCAAATCAGTTGGGGGTATCTCAATATTTTTTCAAGGCCAAATTATTTCATCTTGGCTCTCAAAATTAGTTTTTTGTGTTCTTTTTTTAGTTTTTAGAAAACTGTTTTCTTTAATAACTTGGAAATAATGTTTCCAATTTTGAATGTAAGTTGGAAATTCATGCCACCTTATTTTTAGGAAGTTTTTAGGAAAAATATAGGTTCAAAGGGATATGTATGCGAAATTACCTAAAATGACAAAAAACTGACAATTGTCAAAAACTGCCAAAAAAGACTATTTTTGGTTTTTTTGTTTTTTTCTAGTTTTTTTAGATATAAGGGTGTTTCTTCCATTGTTGCAATAGAGTTGGAGAATATAATAATCTTTTTTTCAAATCCATCTTGTGTTTCTTGGATTTCTTTATTCAGTAATGATTAAATTTTATTGAATGTGTTCTTGGCTGCATCATTTGGTATCAGAGTAGGAAGATGGCTAGGAGAGGAAGAGGAAGAGAAGGTCTTGCCAAGATGCATAGAGAAATTAAAATTATACAAAGACAAGTAGAATAACTTAAAAACCGATTGGTGAATCAAATAATAGGAAGAGGAGGAGATGATTATGAATAAAAGACAATCTTGCAAGGAGGTGGAGGTCGAGATGTGGAACTTGAAGAAGAATAATTAGAAGGAATGAGTGTTGGACTCAAGGGAACACTAAGAGGGGGGGTGAATCAATTTTCTATAAATATGAACTTTATTAATATGATATTTAAACCATTCCCATATTAAACCAAATAAAAATGCAAAAAATCAAAGCAATCATCCACAACACCATAACAAAAGGATTTTTATGTGGAAACCTTGTTAGGGGAAGAACCATGGTGGAGGTCAATCCACAATTTGAGTACTCAAATATAAGTTTTACAAAAAGGGAATGCACTTACATTCAAGCTCACTACCTAAAGCTCACTGCTCAAAATGGAAAGGCTCACTGCCTTACAAAATGTTTAGATTAAAACCATCTGAATGTTTTAACTGAGGTAATAGCATCTACTCATGCTAGGTTATAGTTTCGGTTAGGCTGATAAATCAGATTCTGGACCTTCTGTTTGATTATGCTCTGCTTTATTCTTCTCTGCCCTTCGCATCACAAATCCATGTACAGATGATTTCACATTACTTCCCTTCTGAATTTCACATCACACACTAGCATGCTTCACATCTCACACATTCACTCCTTCAAAATGATACAACCGATCTCATATATATATCCGCTACCAAAGGTTTGATCATCCATATGTTATCTTTTATAAAACATAGAATACTTTTCAATTGTCGGCTAAATCCTCAACTAATTCTTATTGAGCACCATCCATAGTTGGCCATAGCATAGTAGAGACATAAGTAAACATGTTTGAGCACAAAAAAATTTAGCCAATTATGCCTTAAACATCAGCAACGACTATATGTGACAAGTTGTCCTTTTAGCATAGATAACCAGAAAATCAATGCACCGAATCTCCTAGATCATACATCAGTAAATGTGCACCTTGATACTTCTTGAATAAGATAGTATGAACATCAACACACCTTTCTCTAAGATCCACAACTCAAGATAATAGTCCAGTGAAGTACACAAATCGACATCTTTACCTCTAACCGGATACCTTGTTCTTCATTTTATCTACTGGTATGAACCAATACTAAACTGTGGACCGGATGAAAGCCTTAGGTTTCCATCAATGAAAACACTAGAATCCATATGCCAACAATCTCCCCTTTTGGAATTGATGGCAACACTTAGTGAAAAATTACTAAGTGTCAAAACCAATATGAGTACGTTGCCAAACTTCAAAATTTCAAAACATAGCTCCCCCTTAGATTAATGAGGCATTTTTGACTGCTATCTCACCCCCTTTGACATGAATGAAAAAACACGTATTCAATCTCCCCCTTTGAAATATAACCAAAACTTCTAAGCTGATTCAAAATTTTGAAAAATAACAACTGCTAGTTGAGTTAGAAAATTATTTTATGATTTTCTTTCATCTCCAGAAGAAATTTCTTCTAAGCTTCTATTGCAATCCCAATGATTATGATCATGTTGTTATTCTTGGATGCCTTGTTGACAATTTTGATGAGGGATTCTAGAATTGTAATCCCATCCTCTAGATTCTCTCCTTTCCTCAATATCTCAACCATTTGTTCCAGTCTGCATTCAGTTAGGTCCTTCACTTTCCAAAAAGTGTTCACAAGTGTTTTTTTAGTGAATTTAATTTTTGTGTACTCAAACTATAGCTCTTGAATCCTTTTCTTGATTGTATCGTCCTGATCTTGAAATATATCAATTTTTTTTCCAATCCAATTTAACTTTGTTTCAATTTGATCCAACTTCTCTTCATATTTACCAACTGCATGAGGCCAACAGATTCAATAGTTGTAGATGTTATTTTCTACACTTATGCATTGCCTCAGCTCATTCATTTTTTTTTTCAACTTGGTAAGTGATAGCCTAAACTTACCCTTCAAATGTGAGATAACTTATCCTTCTTCTTTGTCTTGAGACTCAAAGTCCATTGTTTCCTTTATGCATTCAATCATTTCTTCTGGTAAGATATTATGCAAACTCTCCAATTTGATCTAACTATGCACAATATGAGAATTTAGTACACTTAGAATCATATCCTAATCATATGAGGGTCTAATAGACCACAACTTAGCAATTTTCTACATTCCACCTTCCTTGTGAATAAGCTGTAATAGCTTCTCCTTTGTCAAGTCATCTTCTTCTTCACTTGCTTCTAAAATTTCCTTATCTTGTTCAAGTTTGGCTGATTCCAGATCTTTTCCCTGCGTGTCCTCAATTTCTTCATCGGATTCCTCATCTAGTATATCCACAATCTCATGTTCTTTTCCTTTTCCTTCAATTTTATGAATCTTGCATTCCGGAGGAGTATAGCCAAAAATTTCCTTTTCTCTTTTCTTCCTTATTTCCATCTCACTAGAAAAGGAACCAACTTCAAGTGTCCTTATTGGAAGAGAAATTCCAACTAACCCAAAATTTCCTAGCAAACTCTTAAATAAATTTCCAAATTAGTGATCACAATTAGCCAAACTCTTAGAGTGTGTGTAGATTTGTTTGCATACCGGTTCATTTTATTTCCACACCACATTGTTGTTCATTGGTAAACAATTCAAAAAGTACATTACTAAACATATGACTTGAGTACCAAACCTGAAAGGGTAATTTGTCATCTTCGTTAGTTGCACATTCTCCATCAGTTGATCCTTTAGCAGTCCACACAGGTCAAAGTCCCAACCTTCCATTATCATTTTGTGAGAGATGTAAATCACACCAATCGAGGTTGCTCCTTCTTTTTTTCTAATTTTTTTTTATATGATACTCCGTGCACAATGTACCTTGTCACAGGGTTTTTGATTGTTGAGATTATCAATGCCCTTTAATCTCCAATAACTCCGGTTAGGGTTTCGACTTCTTTATTCTAGATGGATTTATTTCTCGGTATATCCCTAACTTTACATAATCTAGTCAAATTTCCAATTATTTCCTTCGAAATGATGTAGGGTTTGTCAAAAATCAAGGTGTCATCATTCAATCTGCTCAAAATGAATTTAACAATTTTTGTGTTCTCGAAATAGGGAAACTCATTCCAAATGTCCAAATTCTTATGTTTGGCTTCTTTCACCCATTTCAATTCATCGAGCGACAACAAATTTCTTACGACTCTAATCTTCTCATTTTTTCATTCATCTAAATTGATTATCCCTTTGATTTGTTCCATTTTTCCTTTCGTACTTATGTTTATCAACCGAACACCAAATTATATAGAAATTCTGAGAACAAAGTTTGAAGTACCTAATGGATTTAGAGATTTGCCACCAAATTAACTTTACTGCTTCAAAATTCTACTACCGAGTGCTCTCCTTCTTCTCTTCTTTGATGCAAAGTGACAAATGAAAGTTTCAACTTGGTTTTTATAGCTCACACACTTGTAAAAAATGCCTTTTCCCTAGGTTTTCTAGATACCCTGCTTTCCCAGATAGCGAGAGAAAAATTCTTCCACGGACCTATGATTTCTTGAATTTCCTTGTGAATGTTTTGCAAAACCTTTGTAGATCATTAATACACCTTTTTGACAATCTTTTGTGTTTCAGTACCAGCTATAGATATGGGAAAATGATTTTCTTGAAAAACTTCCCCTAGACCAATGGCCTGAGATCAATTTCTAGAGGAATTACCAAAAGTAGGTTCCGATGCAGAACCATTTCTAGCATTAGACTCATTCTTCCTTACCCATGTCTTCTTCATCTGATCTCTTATTTCATCTGTAGCCATTTATCCTTTTTCTTTATCATCTTTTAGTGTATTTCCTCCTTTGTATACCAGACCTATTCTATACACATTTTTGTTTCTGCAGAATCTTGCAATGTGACCATGTTTGTTGCAATTGTAGTACATAGTATTTCCTTGTCCAAACCAATCATTCCATTGATTTCTTTTAGATCTGCATTGATTAGCAATATGCCCAATTTTTCCACAGGTATAACATTCAACATTCCTTCTACTAACAGAGTAGTTTGACACATTTATGCATTCAATTGATTTATGACCAAACTTTTTGCAATTGAAACACTGACCAAAAAATGATGAATCTCTTGATTTTATTTTACTTCTATATTGAGAAGCCATATGACCGAATTTATTGCAAGAAACACAATATCCATTAAAATTTTGAGCATTAGGTTGTCTTACGAGATACCTTCCACCTTTGTTCATTTGGTTACCTTGCTTGAAATTCTTTTGTCCAGATCCAGAGCTTTCTGATTTTTCATATCCAAGACCTCACTTGTCATTGCCACTCTTCTGTCCTTGAGTCATCTCATCAAGTAAGCTAATCTTAAACTTCTCCTTGTATTCATTTGCAGTAGAAAGTTCATTCCTGAGAATAACAATATGTTTTTCAAGCTCTTCTTCATTGTTTCTGGATTGTTATAGTTCACTCTCCAACTGAATGAATTCTCCATTTACTCTTTTGTATTCATCTGATTTTTATTTTAAGGATTGAGGAAGGTTGTCTGCATTATTCTTCCTTTCTTCAATCTCCTTAGTCAGCTTCATCACCATAGATTCCATCTCTTGTTTTAAGGTAGCATTATCTCTGGCAATATTTTCACATTCTTCATTTATTTCCTTCAAGGTTTGATTCAGGTGAACATCATCCATGATTTTTCTCTCTTTTTTCTTGATCTGATCACAAATATCCTTTCTCTTCTCCCTAGATTTAACAATCTTATCCTTCAATGTTTGAATGAATTTCTCAGCATCCTTAAGATTCACTCTCAATTCCCTGACTTCTACTTTAGACCGATCAAGGTCATCAAGTGCCACTAGAAGATGTTGCTAAAGACTATCAAAGTCCATTACATTATAATATCCACCTCAAGCTACTAAATTTCTTCCAAGGAACTTGGCTCTGATACCAATTGTTAGACTCAAGGGAACACTGAGAGGGGGGCTGAATCAGTGTTCTGCAAATCTGAACTTTATTAATCTGATATTTAAACTATTCCCACATTAAACCAAAGAAAAGATGCAAACATTCAAAGAAATCATCCACAACACCATAACAAAAGGATTTTTACGTGGAAACCCTGTTAGGGGAAAAACCACGGTGGAGGTCAATCCACAATTTGAGTACTCAAATATAAGTTTTACAAAAAGGGAATGAACTTGCATTCAAGCTCACTGCCTAGAGCTCACTACTTAAAATGGAAAGGCTCACTACCTTACAAAATGTTCAAATTAAAATCATTTGAATGTTTGAACTGAGGTAATAGCATCTACTCATGCCAGGTTATAGTTCTAGTAGGCTTATAAATCAGATTCTAGACCTTCTATTTGATTATGCTCTGCTCTATTCTTCTCTTCCCTTCACATCACAAATCCATGTACAGATGATTTCACATTACTATCCTTCTGAATTTTACATCAAACACTAGAATAATTCGCATCTCAGAAATTCACTCCTTCAAAATGATACAATCGATCTCATATATATCCGCTAACAAAGCTTTGATCATCCATATGTCAACTTTTATAAAACATAGAATACTTTTCAATTGCCAGCTAAATCCTCATCTAATTCTTAATGTGAACCATCCATAGTCGGCCATAGAATAGTAGGGACCTAAGTAAACATGTTCGAGCACAAAAAAATTTAACCAATTATGCCTTAAACATCCGCAATAATTATATGCGACAAGTAGACCTTTTAGCACAAATAACCAAAAAGTGAATGCATTGGATCTCCTAGATTGTACATTAGTAAATGCGCACCTCGATACTTCTTGAATAAGATAGTACGAACATAAAAATACCTTTCTCTAAGATCCACAACTCAAGATAATAGTCTAGTGAAGTACACAAATTGACATCTTTACCTCTAACCGGATACCCTATTCTTCATTTTGTCTACCGGTATGAACCAATACTAAATTGTGGATTGGATGAATGACTTAGGATGCCATCAATGACAACACTAGAATCCATATGCCAACAATGAGCTTTGAAGATAGGATGATCAAGGCCTTAGAAGGGAAAAATGAAGGGATCAAGATTGATGTTTTAGACTATGTGGGTAGTCTTAAACCAAAGGAGTTGATAGATTGGCTAAATGACATGAGGAATTTTTTTGAATGGAAATCCATGACAGAGGAAAAGAAGGTAAAGTTCACATGCACTAAGTTAAAGGTTCATGCAATGATCTAGTGGGATCATCTTCAAAAGGAATGGACAAGGAAAGGAAAGGATAAGATCAAGAGTTGGAATAAAATGGAGAAGAAGTTGAGAGAAAAATTCTTGTCCATAGACTATGCGCAAACCCTTTTTCATAGATTTCAAAATTTAAAGTAGAATTTGTCTTCTGTGGAAGATTATGCAAATGAGATTTTCAAGTTGTCTATACATGTAGAGCATCAAGAAAATGATGAAAAAATGGCTGCTAGATACGTAAATGGCTTGAAATTCTCTATTCAAGATGAATTAAGCATGCATTGTGTCAATAATATAGAGGAGGCCTACTAATTGGCTCTAAAGGCTAAATAGAAACAAAGTAGACAATATCTTCAGAGGAATAGAGGATGACGAAGGGGTAAATCATCCCCATTTTGAGGAGGTTCAAATTATGGTAGGGGAGAGTCATCCCAAGGACTGAGAAAATAGGTAGACACGCGACAAGATTATCATAATCAAGAAAGAGGAAGGGGATTTCACAAAGGTAGAGGTTATGGTAGTGGTAGAGGATGGGAAAACCAAAGAAGGCCTATCACATGTTTTAGATGTGGAGAAGAAGGACATAGAGCATTTGAATGCTCAAATTATAACATGCAAGACAAAAATCAAGGAGGACAACCTAGGGTGAACTTGGTTCAAGCCAAAAATGAAGCAAAAGGGGTAGAACTAGAGGTTTCACCAGATGTGGGATAAAGCCTCATGATAAGAAGATCAATGGTGATTCCAAAGAAGGAGAAAGCATAGGCTGAAAACTCAAATGATTCATGGCTTTGAACTAATATCTTCAAAACTAGATGCACTTCAGGTGAAAAGGTATGTCATGTTATTGTTGATGGAGGTAGTTGTGAGAACATGGTCTTTAGGGAAATGGTAGAAAATTTGAATTTACACTGTGAAAATCATCCCCATCCCCATCACATTGTGTGGTTTAAAAAAGGAAATGAAGTCGTTGTTGATAAAATATGTTTAATAAAGTTTAGCATAGGGAAGATCTATAAGGATGAGATATGGTGTGATGTCATTCCAATCGATGCCTGCCACATATTGTTGGGAAGGCCATGGTAGTATGATAGAAAAAGTTATGCATGATGGAGAGAAAAACACATACAAATTTTGGAAGGATGGATCTAAGGTGATTCTCTTGCCTCTTAAGGATGAAGGGAAAAGTGAGACCATGTTGTCTAAAAGAGAACTTGCCAAAGAAATGAAGGTGACAGGGTGTTGTTATGCATTGGTAGTAAAAAGAGGAGAAGAGGAAGACATTTCAGTTCCGCCAGAAGTAGCAGAGCTATTAGGGGATTTTGATGATGTTAAGCTTGATGAGTTACTTGATGGTTTTCCATCCAAGAGGGATATTCAATGTTATATTGATCTGATTCTAGGAGAAACTCTACCTAATAAAGTAGCTTATAGAATGAATCCAACACAACATGCAAAACTAAATAAACAAGTAACATAACTCATCAGAAAAGGTGTGGTCAGAGAGAGCATGAGCCCATGTGTTGTACCTGCCTTGTTAATCCCAAATAAGGATCATGTGGAAGATGTACACAGATAGCAAAGAAATTAATAAGATTACCACCAAGTACCGGTTTCCAATCCCTCGTATAGAGGACATGATGGATGTGCTAATAGGCACGAAATATTTTAGCAAGATCGATCTACAAAGTGGCTATCACCATATTCAAATTTGAGAAGGGGATGAGTGGAAAAAATTTGCCATTTGGGCTGTCTAATGCACCCAATAGATTTATGAAATTGATGAATATTGTGCTACGATCTTACATTGGTAATTTTACGATAGTTTATTTTGATGACATTTTGGTTTTTAGCAAAAGCAAAGAAGAGCACCTACAATAGTTGAGGATTATCTTGGGTGGGATGAGGAAGGAGAAGCTCTATGCAAATTTGAAGAAGTGCAAATTCATTCAAAACAGTTTGGTCTTTTTAGGCTTTGTCATTTCTGAAGATGGCATCAGAATGGATCCAAAAAAGGTTAGGGAAATTCTAGAATGACCTAGTCCAAGTAGCATAATAAAGGTAAGAAGTTTTCATGGGTTGGCCACTTTATATTAGAAGTTCATTCAAAATTTCAGTAGTATTGTAGTACCTATAACATACTGCACCAAAGGAAGGGAATTTGCATGGACTAAGGATGCTAAGGAGAGCTTCAAGTTTCTAAAGAAGAAGATAACTAAAGCCCCTATACTTGCACTTCCAAATTTTGATAAGGTATTTGAAGTAGAATATGATGCCTCCCATGTGGGAATAGGCGCAGTACTTAGCCAAGCAGGTAGACCTATAGCTTTCTTTAGTGAAAATTTGAATGAGGTAAGGAAGAATTATTCTACTTATGATTTGGAATTTTATGCAATTTTTCAAGCATTGAGACATTGAAAGCATTATCTAGTTCCCCAAGAGTTTATGTTGTTTACAAACCATATTGCATTGAGATACCTGAATACACAAAAAAGTTAAATAGTAGGCATGCCAAATGGGTCTCTTTCTTACAAGGCTACACTTTTGTTCTGAAGCATAAGTCTGGAAAACAAAACTAGGTTGTAGATGCATTGAGTAGGCATGTTGTATTGTTGACCACAATGGAAATTGAAGTAATTAGATTTGATGCCATAAATGTTTTGTATGAATCTGATGATGAAATTTGGGAGATTGTAGAGCAGCTGAAAGCTCCAATATCTGGTAACTTGAATCACACCAAGGGTGAAAATTTTATGCTTGATGGTTATCTCTTTAAAGGGAAACAACTATGCATACCAGGTGGCTCAATGAGAGAAAATATTATTAGATAATTCCATAGTAGTGGGTTTGATGGTCATTTTGGAAAGGATAAGACAATCGCCCTGGTAGAAGACAAATACTACTGGCCAAAGATGAAGAAGGACATCACTAAGTATGTAACTAGGTGTAGAATTTTTCAAGTGGCTAAAGGACATTCACATAATACAAGGTTGTATATGGGTGATCCCACAATAATGGTGTACAGTTTTTGGCCAAACTGGACACTGAAATTATTATTTTAAACTAAATTTTCACATTTGGGCACCTATAGTGGCTAAACCGTGAGGAATTTGAAGATGATGCAAACTAGAGTCTCATCACATTTTGTCTGTAGATTCTAAAAATATTTTTTTTCAAAATTTTTGGAATCAGATTGCATTTCTTTTTCCATCTCCCATGAAAATTGGTTTTTTCAGAAAACAACATTTTTAAAAAGTCACGCACACCGTATAACACATAATTTTTTTTCTATGAAGGATAAAATTCTAATTTTTTTGAATTTAGATTTGTAACTCCGATATCTAGTGCTTCCACTTGGTTAGATAGTTTTTTATTGAATATTTTTTCTTTAATCAAGTTTCAAAGTCAAACCAATTACAATTCAGACATAGCGCGACCGTATAATGCGTAGCTTTTTTTGTATATATCGAAATTCAATTTTTTTTGTTGGATCAAGGACTTCAATATCTAGTACACTCATATTTTTCAATTTTTTTTAATAATCTGCTATTTTTCCACAAGTGTAGAACAAAGACCTTCATTTTCGGTGAAAAACCTATATTTAATAAAACTAAAAAAAATACATAATAAAACCAAAACATATTAAAATTATATTCATTGGATAGCTCGTTCAACCCGAGCTTCAATGTGCAAAAATTTAGATGTTTTTTGTGTTTGAGGGGGAGAATGAGGGATGAGGGGGGTTCAAGCGAACCACCTTTTAATTTGCATTTCCTTTGGTTTTTGGGGCAAGAAATGGGGGGGAAAGCATTTAAGTGGGTTCACTCAAACCTTGGTTTGACCAAACCCATAATGGGTTTTCTCGAACTTGTAGGTTCGTTCGAACCCCTAAAACCCTTTTTTTTTGTGATAGACTCAATTTTTGTGAGTTTTCCTTCCTCCATCAAATTGTAAACCACTATTGTGGCTTCACCCATATGACATTGCCAGTACCCACCAAACGATGGAAAAATTTGAGCATGGACTTTGTGTTGGGGCTTCCACACACCCAACAAGGTAATGATTCCATTTTTATAGTTGTTGATAGATTTTTGAAGATGGTTCATTTCATGGCCTGTAAGAAAACTAATGATGCAACACGGGTAGCAAAACTATTTTTTTCAGAAGTTGTTCAATTACATGGTGTTCCAAAGAGTATTACATCTGATAGGGATACCAAAATTTTAATTCATTTTTGGAGGACTTTATGGAAGAAGATGGGGACCAAGTTACAATTTAGCAATGCCTATCATCCTCAAACAAATGGGCAAACATAGGCAGTCAATCAGAGTTTAGGAAACTTGTTAAGGTGCATTGTTGGAGAGAAGCCCAAACAATGTGACTTGGCCTTACCCTAGGCAAAATTTTCCTATAACAGTTTTGTAAATAGTTCAACAAGTAAATCACCTTTCCAAATTGTCTATGGTAGGAATCCTAAGGGTGTTATAGATTTGGTATAACTACCTATCAAAGATAGAGTCAATGATGATGGGGAAGCATTTGTAGAACATCTTCAATAGTTGCAGCAAGATGTGAGACAAAAGTTGCAGGACAGTAATGAGAAGTATAAGACTAGTGTAGATGCTAGTAGGTGACATCAGGTATTCAATGAAGGTGACTTAGTGATGGTATATTTGAGAAGAGATATATTTCCTACATAAACATATCACAAGTTGAAGTACATGAAAATTGGTCCTTGCAGAAGTACAAAGAAGATCAATGATAATGCCTATGAGGTCAATTTACCTGAAAACTTAGATGTTTCTCTTGTATTTAATGTTTCTAATTTATATGCATTCCATGGAGATAATAATGATGAAGACAATGGATAAGAAGTGACTTGACACCATCAAATTCCACATAAGAAGGAAAAAATTGCACATATTTTGGATAAGCAAACTACATCCTCTCGGCAAGGTCAATACAACAGGTATTTGGTATAGTGGGACAGATTACCAGATATAGATAACACATAGATTGCAGAGTGGGAAGTGAAGAATTTGGATCATGGCAAGTGGAAATTTTTTGAAGACAACAACTTGCAAGAGTTGTGTTCTTTTCAACTAGAGGAGAATGATGCAGGGACTTCCAACGGTCATAACTTTTGACTTGCATGTTCATTTGGGCTAAAATTTTATAGGCGGTTTCATTATGAGATTTTGATAGGATTCCCAATCGAGCCCAATTGGGTTGGGGGCCATCTCAACATTTTTTCGAGGACAAATTCTTTCATCTTGGCCCTCAAAATCAACTTTTTGGGTTTTTAGAAAACTATTTTCTTTAATAACTTGGAAATCACATTTCCAATTTCAAATGTAAGTTGGAAATTCATGCCACCTTAGTTTTAGGAATTTTTTAGGAAAAATATGGGTTCAAAGGGATATGTATGCAAAATTACCTAAAATGGCAAAAAAATGACAATTGTCAAAAACTACCAAAAAAGGTAATTTTTGGGTTTTTTTTGTTTTTTTCTCAGTTTTTTAGATATAAGGGGATTTCTTCCATTGTAGCAGCAGAGTTGGAGAATAGAAGAAGTTTATCTTGAAATCCATCTTGAATTTCCTAGCTTTCTTTATTCAGTAATGATTAAATTTTATTGAATGTGTTCTTGGCTGCATCAAATTCCATTCTAATTCATGTCATGGTATTATTTGTGTGTGTGTTTGTATGTAATTGTAACAAGGAGAAGATCATATTCCACATTATGTAACACCTCACTATAATTATTCACTTGTTATGCATATGTCTCTTTCCACACTATTCTTTCCCTCCTAGCTATCATTTGTTCTGGTTATAAGTAGCACGTTCAATTATGTATTCATTCTTAATTTCTACTAGTAGATGTGGTTGATATTACAAATTAAAATTACTATAATATTTTATTCATTCAATTATTTTTATGAGATAGAAGAAGCATTCTTATTCAAATAAAAGGGAACAAGAAATGGATAGTCAAAACAAGCATGGATTTTAGGATTTCCCCGAGATGCTAACTAGAGTTTTATATTCAAAGGGTTTTATCACAGGGACATATTAAAATTGAATTAGTAAGCTAGTAGAATTAGATAATGAATAATTCATAGAAGAGGAGGCAAATAAAAATAGGAGAGGGGAGAAAATTCAACACTAGTAGGAAACAAATCTAATGCATGAGAAAAGGAAAGAGCTCCCTTACATTTTCAAGGTAACGACTTAGTGTGTTAGGGGACTAAAGGTTTCTTATAATGTGGATCCCTTCAAACTATCAAATTTATCTTTTAGTTATTCAGTATTAATGAAATTCCAAAGCATAAATACAAAAGTGTACTCTAATTAGATGAGGAAGAACCAAGCCTAAATATTCTTGGGAATAATTTTCCTATAACATCTTCATCTAACAAAAAAAAACCCTCATTTTTCTTTAGATTGACTAAAATTTGTATTTGGTTATTTCAAATTTTTGGACTCGTGAAGGGATTTAAGACCTTTTATTTTATTTTCCTTATCATTTATATTTTTTGAGTATCAGAGTCAAATAATTTATCCACTATTTGTTTTTTTTGGAAGAATTTGTATCAATCCCTTATTATTAAGCATTAGACCTAGTATTTATTTTTTGATCATTATGATCATATATATAATATAATTAATAATAATTTTTCTTAGGTAATTTAGCATTAATGGTATCTTTGATTATATCATTAGATCAACATATAGAATTTGAGAGATTTTATTTCTTAACTAATTTTCATCTTTTTCTTTGGTAAGGATCCCATCAACTATTATTTCACTAATTAAAAATATTTGGGGATATACCACATATCTACATATTCATCACCCCATTGACATAATATCATATAATCCTAAGGTACTTCTCAAGATGATGCTAAAACTAATACCAAAGACAAGTATAAACTCCATGAAGATGTGGATTTGAATGAGGGGAATAAAATTCCTAAGGTTTAGGGGTTATGTCCTAGCTCCTCTATGTCGCTAGATGATAGAACTTGTCCCTCGTCCTCACTTGAGGATATTTCTTCTATATTAGACGTTCTAGTTGACAAAATCATTGAAATTCAAAAGGAAGTTGACACCCACCACAAGATTTTGAAACATTTTAAAATCAAAATCAACAAAAACAAGTTGAAGAATTACCTTATGGAGTAATATAATGTGAAGGATGAAATTACCAATTTGAAGCTATAAGTGGCTAAAAAAGAGAATACATTTATTAAATTAGAGGCAAAGTTAATGGATATTAAATTCAACCTCAATAAGGTGGATGTAGCCACCTAAAAATGGCTAACATATTCTACCATCATTTCTCATCAATTCTTCTTCTCATTTTAATTAAATAATTTCATTATTTATCTTAATAACATTTCCCCTTTCATCCTGGATAATTAAATAATTTCAATTATTTAATTATTGAAAATTTGAAGTTTCCCTTCATTTCTAATTTCATTAAATAATTCTTAATTATTTAATTAGTTTATTAATTATTCCTCTCTAGCACATTAATTAAATAATTTCTAATTACTTGATTAATTTTTTCTTTTTGGAAAAAGTGGCAAGCCACTATAGTTACTTGATTAATTAATTTTCAATTAACCTCTTCTAATTCTCAATAATTAAATAAATAATTATTTAATTAAACTAATTATTCTTCGATCAATTATCTTCTTCTAAAAATAAATAAAATTATTACTTTATTTATTTTTTCCATGTGCACATGAATTAAACGATCTATTTCTTTAATTATTTTATTAATTATCCATGCATTCTCTACCTCACTAGTTAACTCACACTCACTTCTAGTCCACTCTTCAATCAAATCAGTCTTCTATCTAGCATATTTAGTTTGACTTACAATCCCTCTCACTTCTCTAATCAATCAATTTCACTTCACTACCTCATACACTTAGTTCAATCAAATCATGCAACTAATTTAATCCTCATATTTCTCAATCAATTCCCCTCAATCATTCTCATCCATTGATCTATCTATCCAATCTCAACCATTGATTGATATAAAACACAATCTATAAATACAACCTTCATTTATCTCATTTGGATTCTCCAAAAATCTACATACTTTTTGTTATCATTATCATCTCTTAGTTCTTTGTGTTAAATTTTGAGAGCAATTGCAACACCATTTCTTCAAGGTGCAATTGAAGAAAAATGGAGCTAAACAAGGTTATTGTATGAGGATATTATTTCATGTTTTCTTCATTTGGTTATGTAATTCCCTTATGTTTCATTGAGTGATTTGATTTGATTGTGGATTTTTTCTTGTTTATTTTCACAAATATTTTCTAGGTCATATAGTGAAAATTTCAGCAAGGCTACCATTAACAACTTTATCAAGAACATTAAGGCATTACAAGAAAGGATATATTCTCACTATTTGTTAGAGTACGCTGGTCCTAGCATGTAAATAAGAGGTAGAAAAGCCAAATTTGGAATGAGTTAGAAAACACTATCTCATTGGATAAAAATATAAAGTCCTTAAAGGATAGGGAGGTAACTCTTTCTCTGAATGAGATTTGACTCTCTTGGGTCCTTTTATTTTTTTATCTCGTGTTCCTTTCTTGATTCCATTGCTATCTCAATGACATTTGACTCTATTGGGTCCTTCTATTTCCTATATTGTGTTCCTTTCGTAGTTCCATTTCTATCTCAATGAGATTTGACTCTCGTAGGTCATTTTATTTTATATCTTGTGTTCTTTTCTATCTCAGTTTCTCCCTATTTTTGAGTTATACTTGTGTTTTTTTTGTGTTTTAGTGTTGTTGTTGCTTTTATATAGTAAATTAATCTTTTGGTTCTCTTCAATTCTCTCTTGTGAAATATTTGGAAGCCTTTTAAAAATCCATTTTCTACCTTATTTAAAAAATTCACCCACTGTACACTTTTCATGTTATGTTTCTACACTCATTGTTGTGTCCACTCCTCTAGTCATGCTTTAATTATCACTTAGCATATTTACTATCTTAGAATAATCACTCATATGAAATACACATGATTTGACCCAAAATATTTTTTTCTTCCCTCCCTTAATGTTTGGTGGTCTTGTATCTAAAAGACACTAGCCTTTCCAAATACTAGTTTTCAAGTTTAATTTTGATCTTTTATGATTCAGGGGCATCATTTCATTGTTCAAGTTTTAGTTTTTATTTTCAATTTTGTTTGATTATTTCTTGTGACATGTGGCACTTCATATATGGCAGCAAACTACTTTCTTGTTTTACATCAAGCTTTCTTGGTTTTTGTTTTGAATGGAAAAGTTTGTTAGAAAGATCACCCCATTTTTGGTAGAGTGTTGCTGCCAGTGAAAGAAGGATGGTTATTGAAAAATAGAAAGAGTCCAATCCAAGTGTGGCTATTGGTGAATGGTTTTTGAAGGGTTCTGCTAAGGAAGCGGGGCAATGGGTTTTTTTTTATTGATAAAGAGGGATCGATTGTTTTATGGAAGGAAGAATTTGATTTAGCTTTGAAGATATATGACTCTATTTGTGTAAAGGGGGATCAATTGTCTAAGGAAGGCCCATTGAGTATGGGTGGAAGAAAAGGGGTAGAGGTTTACTATTGGTGAGAAAACTATTCTGCAATGCATGAAGCCGAATTTAAAGTTTGGGAGAGGAGTTGTTTGATCAAAGAAACACTTGCAATTTGTGGTGTTTGTAGAGGCATGATGGGATAGGAAGTCAACATGGAAGCTCATTCTTTGAGAGTCTATGTAACCAAATTGTTGGCTTATGAATAAACCATAGATAAACTATATTTTCTTTATGGATTATGACCTAGGTTTTTTGTTGCATTGAAGGTGCAATCAAATGTGTAACATTCTATTCATCTTCCTATCGCCTTATATTGGAAGTCTATCTTTTTGAATAACAAATGAATTTTTTGTAGCTTAAAGGTTGATCATTGAATTCTTAAATAAATAATGCTTTTGCTAGTTTCTTGTCACCTCCATATTGCTTGGTCAGTTAGTTTTCCCTATTAGCTCGAGGGAAGATTTTTTGGAACTAAACTATCATTGCTAATTCAATCTTTGAGAATTGGTGACTAGCTGAGTTTAAATGAGGTTGCCATCATTTAGTAGGAAAATGAAGGATATAGAAAGGAAGGTTGCAGTTGTTAACAAAAAAGTTGGTGCAATGATTAAAACAAAGGTAAATATAAGTGTCTTCCATGTTGTTATGTATTCTTTTGCTATGTTGAATGATAAGGAGTTTGGGCAAGAGTCTAGAATAGTGTATGCATATTTTAGTGGATACATTGGGGGTTATGTTTAGAATGGAGGAGTCATAAATGGTTTGTTGTTGTGTATTTTGGTTATCTCAAAAGAAGAATATGAAATGGTGAACGTAGATTTACATAAGGTTGTGAATGGCTTTGATGAAGTTGACAGACAGATGGGCAAGGTAGAAATGTTTGAAGAAGTAAATGTGGAGGTCTTTAATTTTAGTACATTTGGACAGATTAATTTGTGTGCAATTGTGTGGTTAAGAGAAATTTGGTGAAGAAAGTTGAGAAGTATAGAGCTAATGAAAGATTTGCAATGCTGGAGAAACGTGATAATTGATCTAGCACAATTGTGGAAAAGGAAGAAGAAAAAAATAGAGCTAGATAACTTTTGATTAATGGCCTCATGCGTAGCAACACATGTCTTATTTTTTCCCTTGGAGAGATTGATGCAGGGGTATCATTTCATTGTTCAAGTTTTGGTTTTTTTTTTCAATTTTTTTTGCTCATTTCTTGTGACATGTGGCACTTCATATATGGTAGCGAACTAATTTCTTGTTTTACATCAAGCTTTCTTGGATTTTGTTTTGATTGGAAAAGTTTGTTAGAAGGATCACCCCATTTTTGGTAGTGTTGATGCCAATGAAAGGAGGATAGTTATTAAAAAATAGAAAGAGGTTGAGCCAAGTGTGGGTGCTGATGAATAATTTTTGAAGGGTTCTACCAAGGAAGGAGGGTGATGGATTTTTTTTATTGATAAAGAGGGATCGATTGTTTTTTGGAAGGAAGAATTTGATTCATCTTTGGAGATCGATGAATCTACTTGTGCAAAGGGGGATCAAATACTTAAGAAAGGCCCACTGAGTATAGGTGGAAGAAAAGGGGTGGTAGTTTACCATTGGTGAGAAAACTATTCTACAATGCATGAATCCAAATATGAATTTTGGGAGAGGAGTTATTTGATCAGAGAAACACTTGTAATCTGTGGTGTTTGTAGATGCATGATGCCAAGATAGGCGGTCAACATGGAAGCCTGTTCTTTGAGATTCTATGTAACCACATTCTTGGCTTATGAATAAACTAGAGATAAACTATATTTTCTTTATGGATTATGACCTGGGTTTTCTATTGCATTGAAGGTGCAATCAAATGTGTAACATTATGTTCATCTTCCTGTTGCCTTATACTGGAAGTCTGTCTTTTTGAATAACGAATGAATTGTTTATAGCTTAAAGGATGATCATTAAATTCTTAAATAAGTAATGTTTTTGCCAATTTCTTGTCACCTCCATATTGTTTGGTCAGTTAGTTTTCCTTGTCGGCTTGAGGGAAGATTTTTTGGAACTGAATTATCATTGTTAATTACATCTTTGAGAATTGCTAACTGGATGAGTTTAAATGAGGTTGCCATCATTTTAGCCCAACCAATCATAAAAACCTATCCCTAATTATTTCTTAGTATATTTTATAAAAGGTATCTAGCCATTATCTTCATGTAAACTCATTATTACTCTCATTTTGTCATGTTCTACACTATAATCTTCCACATTCTTCATATATTTGATTCTTTTACTAATTCTAAAGGATCCTTTTACAAGTAAGTTCTAGAGTTTGGTTAAAGAATTGATTTCTAACCATGGTGACGCAAGAGGCAACTACCCTCTTCCAATAAATTTTCCTCAAACACAAAATAACAGGCAAAACTCTACCTACTTCTACAAATCAAAAAATTTAATTGCAAAAAGAAATTCATTTTTATTTATTTAATTACAAAATTACAATCTCTTCACCTTTCATGGCCTTACTCTTCTCAAATACCCAATTTGCCTCTTCCTCTGTTCTGGAACAAAAACCTCCCACTAAATTTCCCTTCACATAGACACTCTCCAATTCATGCCTTTGCCAATTATTTTCTCTTTGGTCAAATTAAGAACATCAATTCACACACCTTTCATGGTCCATTTTTGCAATTTAAAACTTATCTATTCTTTATTATGCACCTTTTTTCTCTTTGTCCAATTATTTAATTCATACTTTGCACCCCCTATGAAGCCCCTATTCTTCCTTGCTCGATGCACTCTTGGTTTTCTTTTTAGTTTCTATTCATGGAATTCTTCCTCATGCTGACTACCAACTCCCTTATTCTCTACATATATATTTTTTTAAATTCTTTCCATCTACCAAGGTTGTGACCTCTTGTATTCTTCTTGAAAATTTGTTTTTTTCTTTGGCTACATAATTTCCAGCTCTTCTCCTTTGGTCGAATCATCTCCCCTACATTATTTTGGTTTCATATTTTTTAATTGTTAAAATTTGGTTTTTACTATCATTTTAATTGTGATCATGTCTTCAAATTCCCTCAACATGTAACTTAATTTCACTGAACAAAGTCTTTATGTTGGCTATTTGAAAAAAATAAAATAATATTTGATTTGTTGCCTTAATAATCATGCTCATAAAATTCAGAGATTATTGATTTTGCAAATTGATAAACTCGGGTGTCCGCAGGCGAAAAAACTTAAAGTTCTCCAATTCGCACGAAAATTGGAAAGTAGGCTTGATATGATGTCACCAAGTCCTCTACAAATTATTTTGCTCCAAACCTCATAAATTTTGAAAATTTAAACTTTTCATAAATAGACAACACACTTTTGGCATTAAAACACAAATTTCCAACAATAATTTATCCCAAATGATGAAAGATATAGCTTTGATTATTTTTTCATATTTGACATGGTACCTCCAAGAATGTCTCTGCAAAAATATTTTATTTGATTCCTTATAGATTTTTCAGAAATAATTTTCAAAACTACCCATGGAGCCTTAAAATAATGATTTGGCAAAAACTTGGATTTTTGCAATTCCGATCAGATTTTTGGATTCCAACTATAGAAAGATGTTGAAGACCACCAAACCAAAACAAAACTAAAGAAAAAAATTAGATTGGTTGATATGGATTGCATGTGTGCACTCAGGTGCTCCTACATCAGACATGTCAGGTAGAATGATTATGAGCATAGGCTCATAATGGTGGAGTTGAGTAGTTACACTACTCTTCCAGGTTTCCATCAACTTGTAACAAAATCCACTATTCAAGTGCTCAAGATATATCTTTCTTTCACTTTTTCTAGCATTATGTCGAAACATGCACCGTATGTCCCTCCAACAACACTGCATCTTCCTCCTTTTCCCCCTCATGGACTCATGTCCACCATAGGCTGACCTCCTCTACCAAATACTTTCCGCACTCCTCTCCTCCTCTGTGGGTTCAAACCAACCTCTAACCATCCACCTCCACCAAAAACACCCTGCAACATCTTCTACCATTTCTACACACAACCATGTAACATACACAACATTCTCTTGCTCTATATCCATTCCTCTTTTTACTACTGCATTTAAAAACAAAATAACATCACAAACCTTATCTTCATTCGCAGCCGTAACATCAAATTTCACTGCAACAAATCTTCCACATCCTCATTAGTTGTAACTTTTTGCTCTTCTCTCTTCGCTACTCCAACGAGCTTTAACATCCATTCTTCCTCAATCACCAAGAGTTGTGCAAATAAATCTGATTCACCTTCACCATCCACTACGACCTCTTTGTTTCTCACCTAAGTCCTTTCTTCATCTCTCTTCATGCCTTCCTCATGGAATGTCTCTACTATAACTTCTTCATCTACATTGGTAGGGTTTGCTCTCACTTCTTCCTCTTACCATCTAAGGTTGTTGTCTTCGCTTTTCTTTACCACTTTCCTCTCACTTTTCCCAAAAATATTCTCCAATTTATTAGTCCTTGCCTTAATCTTTCCTACTTCTTCATGAACCATCTGTTCCATCTTTTCAGACATTTCATCCTCCACTTTCTCCCAATACTACTCCCAAAACAGTATTCGCATGGGTCTCCTCACGACCCAACCCATCTTCGTCTACTACAATTTCACCTCATGTAATATGTCATCATACTTAATCTACAAAACAAATTTCTTTGTGGATTCAAGCTCCTTGTTGCTTAGGACTCCTCTACCTACAACAACCCTCCCAATCTATCCATAATCACTTCACACACTTTTCTCTAGGTGCGAACTACCTCACAGTCGGCGATCTATTCACACTTCCACTTGTAGGTTTTGGTGGATCCTCTCCATGCTTAGAATTACCCGCTCTAATACTAATTGACACAAGAGGCAACTCCCCTCTTCTAATCAGTTTTCCTCAAACACAAAATTACAAGAAAAACTTTGCCTACTTCTACAAATAAAGAAATTTAATTGCAAGAAAAACTTCATTTTTATTTATTTAATTGAAAAATTATAATATCTTGGCCTTTCATGGCCTCACTCTTCTCAGATATCCAATTTTCCTCTTTCTTTGGTCAAACTAAGAACATCAATTCACACACCTTTCATGGTCTATTTCTGCAATTTAAAACTTATCTATTATTTACTATGCACCTTTTTCCTCTTCGTGCAATTATTTAATTCATACTCTACACCTCCTATGTATCCCCTGTTCTTCCTTGCTCAATGCATTCTTGGTTTTCTTTTTAGTTTTTATTCATGTCATTCCTCCTCATGATGGCTACCAACTCCGCTATTCTTTACACAATTCTTTTTAAAATTCTCTTCATCTACCAAGGTTGTGACCTATTTTATTCTTCCTGGAATTTTTTTTTTTGTTTGGCTGCATAATTTCCATCTCTTCTCCTTTGATCGAATAATCTTCCCTACATTCTTTTGATTTCATATTTTTTAATTGTTAAAATTTGGTTTTTACTATCATATTTTAATTGTGATAATGTCTTTTTAAATTTTCTCAACATGTAACTTGGCATGATTGAAAAAAGTCTTTATGTTAGCTATTTGAAACCAATAAAAGAATATTTGATTTATTGCCTCAATAATCATGCTCATAAAATTTAGAGATGACTAATTTTGTGAATTGATAGACTCAGGTGTCCATAGGAAAAAAAACTCAAAGTTCTCCAATTTCCATGAAAATCGGTGAGTAGGCTTGAGATGATGTTCCCAAGTCATCTACAAAATGATTTCGCTCTATCCCTCATAAATTTTGAGAATTTATACTTTTTGTAAACTCGCAACACACTTTCGACTTTAAAACACAAATTTATGTTAGAAACCAAGATCACCTGCATGCAATCACCTGTCACATGCAAAAGACATGCAGAACCAAAGAAGATGTTTTGTAAACCTCAAAGTGTAAAATGCATTATTGAGAATCTCAAATTATTACAAAGGGATCAATCCTTATGAAGGAGATCAAGAAACCCTAAATGAAACCCTAGTGTGCACACTTAATAATTAATAAATAATTATTAATATGCCTAAGTTTAGCTTAAGCAACTAAAGAAATAAGTGACTTAATTAATTAACGAGTATGATATAATTAATTAAGTGGAATAACTTATTACTCTAACAATTTCCAATAATAATTTCTCCCAAATGGTGAAAGATATAACTTTGATTATTTTTTATATTTGACATGGTACTTCCAAGAATATGCCTACAAAAGGATTTTATTTGATTCCTTATGGATTTTCCAGAAATAATTTTCAAAATTGCCCATGGAGCCTTAAAACAACGATTTGGCAAAAACTTGGATTTTTGCAATTTTGATAGAATTTTTGGATTCCAGCTACAAAAAGATGCCAAAGAACACCAAACCAAAACAAAATTGAAGAAAAAAAATTAGACTGGTCAATGTCGATTGTGTGTGTCCCTGGGTGCGCTTGCATCACATGGAGACCTAAGTTCAAATTCTAAAGGGAAATGTCTATTATGGAATTATAAGTTATTGTTGGAAAAACAAGGATAGACAAATGAGAGGGGGGGCACGAATCAATTGTTACCAAAATCAAACTTATTCAACATTAATTAACCTTAAATCTCAAATTTTGATAATTAACAGTGCAAGCATAAATCAATAACACATCAGAGACACATGAACACCAATATTTTATACGTGGAAACCCTATTAGAGGAAAAACCATGGTGGATGTTAGTCCACAAGATTATACCCTATTATAAGTATAATGAAGAATGAAAAAGGAACACACTTGCATTTAGGAACACTACCTAGAGCTTATTTCTCAGAGGAAGGCTCACTGCCTTACATATAGTAATTAGATTAAATCCATATGATGAGTTTGAACTGAGAATTTAGCTTCTACAAAAGCTTGCTTACAATTTCGGTTAGGCACACAAAAACTTCTACACACTCTTCCACACTCTGCTCAATCTCTTTCACTCTCTACTCCACTCTTGAATGATTTGACCTTTATTCACACATGTACACCACTTGCACACACCGAGCATACCTTGATCACACTCCAAAATGAGTAAACAATCACTTATATATCCACCACATAGATTTAGATCAACTTCTCTATTGGCCACAAATAAATAATGAATTACAACTATCAGCCTTAATACATGAATAAATCTTAATGCACACCAACACAATTTTGTCACAACATAGTGAGGACCCAAATAAACACCTTCAAACATGCCAAAAAATATACTATTAATCCTCATGGATCTGCAACACACTACCACCATCATGTCAGCCAAGAACATGAAAACTTGAGCACACAGCGGAAAAATCTATGATCATGAACACTTCGATCAATGCAAACGTACAACAAGGATAGAGCAAGATGTAGAATAATCCATGAACATCACAAGAACATGTTCAACAACTGAAATTACCAGAATTTCATCCTCTTCTTCCAAGAACACCTGCTATAGTAACATAATGACTATAGGAGCATAAAACTTCATAACTTCCTCAAATATTGATGTGTACCACTGAGACTTTCAAACAACATACTATATAGACTTAACAACAATCCATTTAGTGAACACCACCTGATTATTAACTTACAACACTTACCACCACTCTGACCTTCTTAGCTTCACTGGCTTCCTGCAATATATTTATTACAATTTTCTCAATATCCTCAACATATAAAGCCTTCAGAGTCATTAATTCTAATAGTGTTGACATCAATGACAACCACATATCAACAATATGATCACAACATCCAACAATCTCCCCCTTTGGCATTGATGGCAACATATGATGTGAAAAATAATGCCATCAACCCAACTAGCTCTTCTCCAACAATCCCCCCCTTAGATTATGCACTATTTTCCTGTTTCCTTCTTCTCCCATGTTTTTCACATTGTTCTTCTCCCCCTTTGAAATCAATGGAAAATTTACACATGCTCTGAGCATATATTTGAATCATTTGACTAGTCCCCCTAAGTAGCAGCCACCACAACATCAATTCGGAATAGGATATGGCTATGAATTCACAGACTGATGCAGAGACCTGCATCTCTTCGTTCTGATCTAGAGGGGAAGTCACTCCTAACTTGCCTCCTTGATACTCAAAAGTATCCTTAGGCAATGGCTTAGTAAAGATGTTTGCAATTTTATCCTTGGTAGGTATATACTCCAGTCTAACTTCTTTGTCACTTTATCTCTCAAGAAGTGATATTTGATGGATATATGTTGTCTTTGAATGCAACACTGGATTCTTGGAAATGTTTATGGCACTTGAATTGTCATAGAATATGGCAATGGGTTCTTCATACTCAATTCTGACATCTCTCAACATTTTCTGCATCCACAATACTTGAGTACAACTATTTGTAGCAGTATTATATTTTGCCTCAATAGTAGACAATGAAATGGAATTCTGCTTTTTTCTTAGCCAAGATACCAAATTCTTCCCTAATAAGAATGCACCGCCACTAGTACTCTTCCTTTCATCCACATCTCCTACCCAATCAACATCAGTGAAGGCACTCAGGATAAGATCATCATCTCTAGGATACCAAAGACCAAGATCAATTGTCCCTTTCAGGTATCTGAAAATTCTTTTCACAAAAGTCACACGAGACTCTTTAGGATTAGCTTGATATCTAGCAACCATGCATACAAAATTCATTGACTTGTATCTTATTTGATTTTCTTCAGGAGAATCATCATTATGTGTAAGTTTGCATCCGGTTACCATAGGTGTACCAACTAGCTTTGAATATTCCATGCCAAACCTTTTCAGTAGCTCTTTCACATACTCTTACTGAGATATGAAAATTCCATCATCTAACTGAGTGATATGTAGTCATAAAAAGAATTTAAGCTCTCCTATCATTGACATTTGAAACTCACTTTTCATTTCATCAGCAACCTTCATACACAAATCATCATCACCTTCAAAAATAATGTCATCAACAAAGAATTCAATGATTAATTCTTTATTCTGATCCAACTTGAAATACAGATTGTTGTCAGCAATACCTTTATTGAATCCAAGTTTCAACAAGTATTTATCCAATATAGCATACCAAGCTCTAGGAGATTTCTTAAGTCCTTATAGATATTTATTCAATTGACATACCATATTTTCTTTGTCAGTTAGTTGAAATCCATCTGATTGTTCAACATAGACTTCTTCTAGTTCACCATTTAGAAATGCTGATTTTACATCCATTTGATAGACTTTGTAATTCTTGAAAGTAGCATAAGAAAGAAATAATCTTACAGCTTCAATTCTAGCAACAAGGGAAAAAATTTCTTCAAATCAATACCTTCCATCTATGAGTACCCTTTGCAAACTAGTCTTTCTTTGTTTTTGACCATTTCACCTTGTTCATTCAGCTTATTTCGAAACACCCGTTTGGTTCCAATCACATTTTTGTTCTGAGGTCTAGGAATAAGATCCTATGTATCATTTTTATCTATCTACATTAGTTCTTCTTTCATGGCTTTCATCCAATATTCATCTTTGCATGCTTCATTGACATTTCTAGGCTCAGCTTTGGAAATTAGATAGTACTCTTCCAAAATTCTTCTTCTAGTTTGCACACCTTTTCTCTTATCTCCTATGATCTGACTGTCAGAGTGATTTCACCTTACATACTTGGGAGTTTTAGGATTTTCTCCGACTTCTTGTTCTTGTGTTCTTCTGCTAGTTTCTGCTTCCTGAGTCTCTTGGTTCACCGAAACAATATGAAGTCGATTATGTGTATGAACATTATTTCTATTGCTAGTATTATCATGTTGATCATCTGAATCATATCCACTACATCTGGGTGGTCTAACAATATCTTCATCAACTTTGAGATTTGCACTTTCAACCTTTTATTAAAGCACTAGTAAGCTTTGATCTTAGTAGAGTAACCCAAAAATATTCCTTCATCACTTCTAGAATCAAACTTTCCTATATCATCATCTCTCTTGATGTAACATTTGCTTCCAATTTTTTTTGAAATATTTGACAGTAGGCTTATAACCAAACCATAGCTCAAAAGGTGTCTTACTAGAATTACTATTGACATTCACCCTGTTAATGGTGTACACAATAGTATTGACAACTTCTCTCCAGTAGAGATGAGGAAAATTTGCTTCCAACATAATGATTCTAGTAGTGTCTAGAACGGTTTTGTTCTTTCTTTCAATAACTCCATTTTTTTGAGGGGTCTAGGGAGCATATAGCTATCTTTAGATTCCATGCTCTTCACAAAAAGAATTGAATTCCATAGCTTTGAAACTTTTGAACTTTTCTAACGCTTCATGTTTTTCTCTTCAGAAAGCAACCCATATCATTCTAGAATAATCATCAACGAGAAACATAAAATTCCTTTCACCTTGTAGACTTCTGATTCTGGATGGACCACATAAATTAGTATGTATCAAATCCATTACTCCATTAGAGCTATACTATTTTCTCTTAAAAGAGTTTCTTGTTTGCTTTCCCATCTGACATTCCTTGCACATAGTGTTAGTAGGCTTCACTAACTTAGGAAGATCTCTGACTTCTTGAGTAAAGCTTATCTTGAAAATGTTACAAAAGTTCACATGACACATTAACCTCCTATGCGATAACCAACTTACATTAATCTGAGAAATTAAACAACTTTCACTAGCAACACTCAAATGAAAGATATTACCTTTTGTCTTTGTACCTGAATCAATCATATTTCTAGAACTTCCCCTCATTTTGTACTTACCATCCCTGAATTTAAGATTGTAACCCTTGTCTACCATCTATCCAACACTTAACAAGTTATGCTTTAAGCCTTCTGATGGGACTTTTAAAATTTGTCAAAATTATGCCTAGTTTGGGCATGATTGGTTACTTTTAAATGACTGGAGGTATGATATTTTGGGGTTTTGGGTTTTGGGCACCCATGGAAAATTGATTGGTATCTTTTAAAACCCTCGTGTTATATTTTAATGTTTACTTGTTGTTGAGGGTTACGGGTCACTTAAGTCATCCGACTGAGCCTTTCCTTGGTGCTCTTACCGGCCCCTTTTCACTTGACTTATCGATTTTCTCTTTGTCACTTTGGCCTAAATGTTTCTGCCACCGAGGGTTTTTTCCGGCCGACCCCACCATTATATTATATTTGTCTTCATTTCAACTTGGTGAACCGTTTGATCATGGGTGATCTAGACCATTCCTCACAGGTTTTCCTACTGATGTCACCAAACTAGTGCGAGGTGTGCAAGATGCCACCATCTATCATATACAGAGGAGTGGGGCCTTTTCCCAATGCGCCAACAGTGACAAGTGGGTGTCATTTCACCTGTGGGAATTTAATGACAGGGATTAATGATGACCGTCCCTTGCATGATCAGATTAAATGTTCCCAAAGGTAACATGAGGTTTGTGAAAAGGTGACACATGGCCTAGCTCTTGGAGCAACGAGGGCTAGGTGGGACCTGCTCCCTAATCGTGACCTATTTTCGTGGGCTGTGATTGGCTATGGTTTTTCCCAGGTAGTGATGTGGATTTTCAATGATAATTGACTCAATCTGAGTCGTCTGACTTGCCAGGTCTCTTCCACATCAATGGTTCAAATTCAAAGGTTTAATGTTCATCCGTGTGAGGACTTTTGCGCTCTGCAAATTGTTTTCATTAATGGCGTGGGGCTTTTAGTGGATCTTCTCCTAATTTCCTTATGTGTGAGTGGTATCCTCTTGATAAATGTAATGATGGGTTGTACGTCAATTTCCATAAGCCTATAATTATTTTGTGGTGGCGACATCAGCCACTAATAGCTCGCATTCTCGTACAAGAATTTGGGCAATTAATATTCCCTGCACCAGTTTGCTCTATAAATGCCTATTGAATCACTCAGTATTATCATCGCATTTTGAGTTGGGTTTGTTTATAGGTGGTTGATTTGTTTATAGTTTTGAGCTACTCATATTCAATGGATAATTCTGTGGTGCGACGAAGTGCCAGAGTAGGTGCGAGGAATTCGCAGCGCAAAGAGGAACAACCTGTTCCTGGTGCTCCTGAAGCGATTGCCCAAGGTGTGGGAAAGCGGTTTGGGCTCTGCAATTCCCCTATTGTGCTTTCTTCAAGCTCTGGTGGCGATGAGTCTGAGACTAACTCAGACTATCATTGCTATCTTGTGGCCATGACTAAGTTTGTGGGTGTCGACAAGGAGGTCCTTGCAGTTTCACCAATAATTGCAATGGCACCGTGTCGTGTTGCTGGGACTAGTGCTAGTATGGACAAGAAAAATAGAATGGTTTTGTTTCAAACTAAAGCGAGAACCAAGAGTGGTCACCTGTACCCGGGCCACATGTTGGCTAAGTGATTACTAGTGGGTGGTGTGTGTTGCTCGTGGGTGGTGTTGTTTCAGTGGTTTGTTTTTTGGATGTGGACGTGCACGTGCATGGCATAGTATTTTGTTTCTTCCTCCGACTAGTTACTAGGTGTAACTATTTTGATTCCTCAGATTGTTTATTGTTACTTCTAATGATGAGGAATATTTTTTGGAATGCGAATGCGAATTCAAATTTCATTTCATTTGAATGAAATTAATTTTGAAATTAACAATGGAGCCCGATGCTTGTTGCTCTCTTGTTCTATAAAGGAGATTTTATGGCTCATTGTTAGGATCATATTTTCTATGTCCTGAGGCTTAATATATGTACATTCAGTTTGTTTACTATAGGTTTTTTGAAGGTATTAACTAGTATGCCTTTTCTGGGGTAGGAATATTATGAAACAAGCAAGCTCTGCTTATGTAATCACATATATTGAAGAAATAATGAAATCTATTAGAAAAATTGCTCTCCTGGTTACATGTCATGAGTTGTGAATGAGTTTATTAATGATATATTCATTCAGCTTCAATGGTACATTTGAATGTGTACTTCACTTTCCTGCTTTAAGTTAATGAGTTAATCAAATTTCTTGAAAATAAGTATAGATTTGTGATGTTGTATTCATGATTAATTAAGGAGTATTGTTTTAAAGAAACTGAAAATATCATAGCGTAAATCATTATGGTGATAAGTTCATGATGTCTGGGTTATGTTTTGTATGACTCCCGCCCAATGGATGAGACGCTAGGAAATTTCTTCAAGAAATTTGAAATGCAGGGATGTAGTTCTAAGCACGGTGATTCAAGATCTGAACAATATAAAATATCAAACCTAATCTCTTTTGAGATGCAAATCTTATGTTAAATTTTCAGTCTCGTTGCTTTAATATAATTGTTTTTATTCTTTGGTTTTCCACAACTAGGGTAATTTCTATCTAATTGCATTGGTGGGGACTATATCTGTAAGAAGAAGTGTTCTTACCAAGTCATAAAAAATTCTTATGAACACACTTAGGAAAGCCCTCCTTGGTTTCACAGAGCCAAAAGTGTAGGAGATCTCGGTCTTTGACTGAATCTCGTTAGTTGGCCACTAAATTTGTTAGTTCTTGAATATAGAGGTTGGCTACCTCTTAGGGAATTACAATGCCTTAGTTGGAAAAATAAAAACACCAACAGAATAGCGACTCTACTGGGGAACAAACTCAGAAATTTTGATTGCAGACGGTCTTGTTATAGAGTCATTGCATAGAGTCAAATGATTTGCCATTCTGTATTTAAATAGTGAATTTTTTTCAACCCTAGAAGGAAGAGGTTGTTGAAATGAACCTAAAAATCTTATGATATGTGGTGTTCCGCTGGAGAAAGACTAATAAGTTTTGGGTGCAGATAATCCTGTTATAAATTTCAATACAATAACTAGCATATTACTTGTAACCATAAAGGTTAAACTGAATGGAATAGGCTCTCTACCTGAATCATTAGTTGAATGGTGGTTTTATTGGGGAGAACTTCTGAGAAATTTAAAATAAAATAAAAAGAGAAAAGAGAAACCATAGTGGTTGGAGGCGGCTATCCAGAATCATTTGTTTAGTGGAGCTAAACGTTAAGTTTGGATGGTGACAAGTTATGGATTTGGAAGAGATTGGTAGCAATGTGATGTTAGAATATTTGAGGTATGACTCTGTTGTGGACAAAGACCCAGGATGTAACAAGCTTTGAAAAGGAATTTCATATTCTTTTGAAATTCAGTCCTCTATTGAAGAGGTGATGACTATGTCTGGAGAACCAGTTGATATATGAAGGAAAAGTCTCAGATCTGTGATATTTATAGTTAGGGAGATAAGATTAACAACTTCTGCCAAAATTACCAGGTATTCTTATTAAATCTAAACAAATCACTATTCTAATTGTGAGGGGTGTTTGTAATTAAGGATGATAAATGGTTCCAAATTAGATGTTCTAGCATCAAGAAAGGAACAATGATTAGATTTTCCATACTTCTAATGATGCAATATGTAAAAGGACTTGCAAAACATGTTTATGTTGCATAATACTTCTAAAAGAAAGGTATAATTATTTCAGTCACTGATGGAAGCATGGTTGAAATGGTAAATGATATGTTTAATAAACATGTATTTATTTTTGACAATATTTAAATGGGTATACGAGGTTTCCCGTATGAAAATTCAAACATAAATATGCAAAGGAAACAAGTCTCATTAAGCCCTTCACGGTGTTTTGTAACTCAAAGGTATATGCCTTTTACTTTTAGTGATATTAGTGGTTACCCTAATCTAATTCCTAAGAAGGTTAGGAAGTATTTGCCTAAATACATCGGGCAAAGTGCAGAATCCGCCTCTAAGCATCTACAGGATTTTGTAGATGTAACGGGGGATTATGAAGTCAGTCATGAGGATGTTGTTATGAAGTTGTTTGTGCAATCCTTGAGGGGTGATGCTAGGGATTGGTTTTCATATCTTCCCGCCTTTTCTGTTAACTCATGGAATTAGTTGGTGATAGTTTTTATTGGACAATTTGGTGAAAGACTCAATCCCAACATATTAAGAAAAGGTTTTATGGGAATCCACATAAAAGAAGAGGAGCTAATCACGTATTTTAATCTCATATTTTTCAAAAGATTTAAGGGAAATTCCTAGAGAAATAAGACCAAGTGAGGCTAAATTCTTGGTTGCATATCTTGGTACTTTTGACAAAAGGATGGGTTACCTATTAAGGGATAAAGAACCTACAAACCTGAACCAAGCATATCAAATGGCGATGGAGATTGAGAACAACATGAAATACTCAATGATGAAAGGGTATCTAGCTACAAGTATTGATTACCCTGGCCTAGCTCATACTAGTAAAATTTCAGAGTTGGCTGAACAAAACGTTGATTATGATAAGAGTGCTTTGAAAACTGTAATATCTCCACCATTACAGTGTGATGATGATGAGATCCAAGTTTAAAGCCAGTCCAATTTGAATGGTTATGATCAAACTTCTTTTGTGCCAGAATTTTATGAGATGAAGAGACAAGAGGAAGAATCACCATATGAGTTTTTCTTGAGATTTTTGGATGCCTTAATACAAATTCCTAGAGGTCTTAGACCTAATGAATTTGAATGCATTGACTTGTTTTGTGAACTTTATGAACCAGGTCTGAGTGCTTTGCTAGAAGAATTGAAACTTGCTAACTTAGCCCAAGTCCTCAAATGGATATAGATTGCAGAATCAACCAAAAGTGTATTTACACAAAATAAAGATAATGCTTGACCTTTTGAAGAAAGTTGGATAACTGCACAAGAACTTGAGGGGAAAAGTGATGAAGGGTTAAGTGAGACACCCATTGTTTTTACTTATCCTGATTGTAATGCTTATGTCACTGAGATTTTTTTACAGGCTAGTGATTGTGATTTTAGAAGTGATGATTGCATTACTGAGGATGAAGTGGAGCCTCTCCTTTTACCAGAGTTGTATGGTAATATGGAGTCTCATGAGTTTATTTGTTTCCAAATGGGTGGAAAAATTTCAAATGATGAATGTTTAGAGTATATTCCAGGTATACTTGCAATGAAACAAGTTTTTTGTATAAATGTTGAGGAACTTGAGGACAATGAGGTGTGTGATCAAAAGAATAGTACTGGAGATAATGAACATATTGATGAAAATATTGGTATATTGATTTTCCTGACTATTTGTATGAAGCTGAGATTGATTTATTGTTACCTTCTGACATTGATATTGTTGGTGCAAAATTTCTAGCTTATAATGAAGGTGACATTGATATTACTGGTGAAAAGTTTCTAGCTTATAATGAAGGTGACATTGATATTGTTGGTGAAAATTTTTCAGCTTGTGCTGAAATTTTCACTTATAAATTAACACATACAATTGGTGGTTTTGAACACAACGAGGCCAATGCATACTGTTGTTTCTCTATTGCCAATGTCGAGATTTATGTGTTTGACTCTATTTTTGAGGTTTTTCATTTGGGAATGGATGAAGGAATGTAGGAAGAGATGCATACTGAGGGGCCTAAGATGAATGTGTTTACACATTCCCTGGAGAAAGATGTAACTTATATTGCCCACCTCTATGGTATCAAGATGTGTTCCAAAATATCTAAACACAGGTGTTGGAAACCAAGCTTGTGTGGAAAGCACCACGGTGAGAATTCCTCGAGTCATGTATCTTCCTTTTTGTGCAATGAGGGTTTGTGTAACATGCACACAGTTCTCTATGAAATCTTTCAGTTCGACGTGCAAGCCGATGATGATGCCAGGTTGTGTGATGTTATAGACTAGATAAGTTATGAATGTTTCTGTTTCTCAACTAAATTGAGTAAGCATTCTATGAAGTATGACCAGGTGCAGGGTAAGGTAAAATTTCATTATGGTCATATGTTATAGTTAATGTTTGGATACAGGGTGACGACATATCAATTACATGGGAGTATTAGTAAACATTATGATACTTCCAGGCATACTGACTACTCCAGTAACTTAGAAGCATCAAGAGGTAAAATTTGCAAACTAGGTTTACTCTAGGCAACAGAGAATTTTGTTTTTGACAAGGGTAAAATTTCATTTCTCTTGTTTGGTGGCCTGGGGCCACCAAATTGGATATACACAAGTTCCAATTGACAACCATGGTAGAAAATTTTTCAAGGTACTTGTGTGATTCAATAATCTGGTATGTGAAACCAGAGATTCTGGATTCTTGCTATGCCCGTAGGGGGCATACATCCCCAGTGGGAGCCACTGATGGGACTTTTAAAATTTGTCAAAATTTTGCCTAATTGGGGCATGACTAGTTACTTTTAAATGAATGGAGGTCTGATATTTTAGGGTTTAGGGTTTGGTCACCCATGGAAAATTGATTGGTATCTTTTAAAACCCTCGCATTATATTTTAACATTGACTTGCTCTTGAGGGTTACCAATTACTTAAGTCATCCGACTGAGCCTTTTCTTCATGCTCTTACCGACCCCTTTTCACTTGATTTATCAGTTTATCTTTGCCACTTTGGTCTAAATGTTTCTACTGTCGAGGGTTTTTTCTAGCCGGCCCCACCATTATGTTATATTTATCTTCATTACAACTTGGGAAACCGTCCGATCACGGGCGATTTGGACCATTCCTCGCAGACCTCGCAGGTTTTCCTACTAATGTCACCAAACTAGTGTGAGGTGTGTGATATGCCGCCATCTGTCATATATGGAGGATTGGGGCCTTTTCCCAATGTGCTAGCAGTGACAAGTAGGTGCCATTTCACCAATGTGAATTTAATGATAGGGATTAATGATGATCATCCCTTGCATGCCTCACACAATCAGATTAAATGTTCCCAAAGGTATCATGAGGTTTAAGAAAAGGTGACATGTGGCTTGGATCTTTGAGCAATGAGGGCTAGGTGGGGCCTTCTCCCTGATTGCGACCTCCTATTTTCGTGGGTTGTGATTGGCTATGGTTTTTCCTAAGTAGTGATGTGGATTTTCAACGATCATTGACTCTATCTGAGTCGTTTGACTTGCCAGGTTTCTTCCACATCAATAGTTAAAATTCAAAGGATTACTCTTCATCCATGTGAGGAGTTTTGCACTCTACAAATTGTTTTCATTAATGGCACAGGTTTTTTAGTGGATCTTCTCTTGATTTCCTTGCGTGTTAGAAGTACCCTCCTGATAAATGCAATGATGGGTTGTACACCATTTTCCATAATCCTGGAATTATTTTGTGGTGGTGACATCAACCACTAATAGCTTGCATGCTTGTACAAGCATTTGGGCAATTAATATTCCCTGCATTAGTTTTCTCTATAAATGCCTGTTGAATTACTCAGTATTATCATCACATTTTGATTTGGTTTGTTTGCAGGTGGTGGATTTGTTTGTAGTTTCGAGCTACTCATCTTCAATGGATAAGTTTGTGGTGTGATGAAGTGCCAAAGTAGGTGCGAGGAATTCACGGTGCAAAGAGGAACAACCTATTCCTGGTGCTCCTGAAGTGATTGCTCGAGGTGTGGGCAAGTGGTATGGGCGTTGCAATTCCCTTGTTGTACTTTCTTGGAGCTCTCGTGGCCATGGATCTGAGACTGACTCAGACTATCTTTGCTATCTTGTGGCCATGACCAAGCTCGTGGGTGTAGATGAGGAGGTCCTTGTAGTTTCACCAATAATTGCAATGGCACCGTGTCGTGTTGTTGGGACTAGTGCTGGTATGGACAAGAAAAAGAGAATGGTTTCATTTCAAACTGAAGTGAGAACAAGGAGCAGTCGACTATATCGAGGTCGTGTGTTGGCTAAGTGATTACTGGTGGGTGGTGTGTTTCTCGTGGGTGTTGTTGTTCTGGTGGTTCATTTTTTGGATATGGACGTGCACGTGTGTGGCACGATCCTTTGTTTCTTCCTCTGACTGGTTACTGGGTGTAACTGTTTTGATTTGCTTAGATCGTTTATTGTTACTTCTAATGATGAGGAATATTTTTTGGAATGTGAATTCAAATTTCATTTCATTTGAATGAAACTCATTTTGAAATTAATGATGGAGCCCGATGCTTGTTGCTCTCCTATTCTATAAAGGAGATTTTACAGCTCATTGTTAGGGTCAAATTTTCTGTGTCCTAAGGCTTAATATATGTACAGTCAATTTGTTTACTATAGGTTTTTTGAAGGTATTAACTAGTATGTCTTTTCTGGGGCAAGAATATTATGAAACAAGCAAGCTCTGCTTATGTAATCACATATATTGAAGAAATAATGAAAATCTATTAGAACAATTTCTCTCCTGGCTACATGTCATGAGTTGTGAATGAGTTTATTAATGATATATTCATTCAGCTTCAATGGTATATTTGAATGTGTACTTCACTTTCCCGCTTTAACTTAATAAGTTAATCAAATTTCTTGAAAATAATTACAGATTTGTGATGTTGTATTCAGGATTCATTAAGGAGTATTGTTTTAAAGAAACTAAAAATCTCATAGTGTAAATCATTATGGTGATAAGTTCATGATGTCTTAGTTATGTTTTGTATGATTCCCACCCAATGGATGAGACACTGGGAAATTTCTTCAATAAATTTGAAATGCAGGGTTGTAGTTCTAAGCATGGTGAGTCAAGATCTGAACAATATAAAATATCAAACCTTATCTCTTTTGAGATGTATTCTTTGGTTTTCCACAAATAGGGTAATTACTATCTAATTGCATTGGTGGGGACTATATCTGTAAGAAGAAGTGTTCTTATCAAGTCATAAAAAATTCTAATGAACACACTTAGGAAAACCCTCCTTGGTTTCACAGAGCCAAAAGTGTAGGAGATCTCAGTCTTTGACTGATTCTCGTTAGTTGGCCACTAAATTTGTTAGTTCTTGAATATAGAGGTTGGCTACCTCTTAGGGAATTACAATGCCTTAGTTGAAAAAATAAAAACACCAACACCTTCTACATAAAGAACATCATCAGTATTGTTCTTAGCACCAAAATAAATAGTGTCTCTACCACGAATTGCACCAGAAGTGTTGTCTCCAAATATTATAACACCACCATCATAGTTTTCCAAGCTTACAAACTTTCTTTTGTCACTAGTCATATGATGTGAGCATTCACTATCAATTACCCACTCATCCTTTTCTTCAATTTTTGCTGCAAGAGCTTTCTCAACATTCACATTTCTAGCAGATTTAGTGGACACCTGACCATTTTGATAGCAATGAATACCCATTCATCTTCATTTCTAGTTTCTTTATCAGATTCTTCATCAGTTACACCTTCTTCAACATAATAGCATTTCCTTTGAAATCCGGTCTTCTTAGGTTTGTACTTGGAAACTCTTTTAGGACATCTTGATGCAAAATGACCTATTTTACTACAAGAAAAACATTTGATAGGTAACTTTCCTTTGTACTTACCATGAGCTCTGGCTTCTCTTTTCACAATCAATGCTTCCAGATCTTCTAATTCTTTTTCTTCATCTTCAATATTTTTCATCTCATCTTCATATTTGAATGTTGTTTTGAAACTCTCTCCTGGATTGTATCTCTGTTGGATTTTTTTAAATACAATAGCTTTGAATGCAGACTTGGTCCTAGGAGTAGATTCACAAAATTCACTTAACTCAAAGGTAGCAAGTTTTCCAATCAGCATGTCTCTTGTCACATTTGTCATTGTTCTGAGTTCATCAATAGCATGAGCTCATTTTTTGTAGGAGGGAGGCACAAATCTAAGTATCTTAGCCACAATTTATTCTTCATCAAAGGTTCCACAGACACATCTAATGCTCATCACTAGTTCATTTATCTTTCGAGAAAAAGAGAGGATGTTCTCATCTTCATGTCTTCCCACTTGCCTTTTAAACTTTGTAGCTTAGCAGTTTTCACTAGTGCATCTCCTTCATACAATGTTTCCAAATTTTATGTGCAATCTTCAATCCTATCACATTTTTCATCTTTGAATTTGTCAAAGAACTCAATAATGCTTCAATAGACTTGGTATTAGCTTTTGCTTGCTTGATCTAATCTTCAAAGGACAAACCATTCTGAGGAATAGTATATGCACTCTATGTGAAATTCCAAAAAGGTTCTCCAATGCACTTCAAATGACACTGCATTCTGACTTTCCATAAAGAGTAGTTTGTACCATCAAATCTAGGACTATCCTTCTTGTATGATTCCATCTAGGATCACCTCAAGCTATTAGGATTCTTCAGAGGAACTAGATCTGATACCAATTATTGGAAAAACAAGGATAGACAACTAAGAGGGGGTGGTGAATCAGTTGTTGCCAAAATAAAACTTATTCAACATTAATTAACCTTAAATCTCATATCTGATAATTAGCAATGCAAGCATAAATCAATAACACATCAAAGACACATGAACACCAAGATTTTATATGTGGAAACCCTATTAGGGGAAAAACCACATTGGATGTTAGTCCACAAGATTATACCCTGTTAGAAGTATAATGAAGAATGAAAAAGGAATGCACTTGCATTCAGGAACACTGCCTAGAGCTTACCACTCAGAGGAAGGATCACTACCTTACTTACAATAATCAGATTAAATCCATTTGATGAGTTTGAACTGAGAATTTAGCTTCTATAAAAGACTGATTACAGTTTCAATTAGGCACACAAAAACTTCTACACACTCTTCCACACTCTGCTCAATCTCTTTCACTCTCTGCTCTGCTCTTGAATAATTTGACCTTTATTCACACATGTACATAACTTTCACACACCGAGCATACCTTGAGCACACTCCAAAATGAGTAAACAATCAATCTTATATATCTTCCACACGAATTTACATCAACTTCTCTGTCGGCCACAAATAAATAATGAATTATAATTGTTGGCCTTAATACATGAATAAATCTTAATGCACACCAACACAAGTCAATCACAACATAGTGAGGACCCAAACAAACACCTTTGAACATGCCAAACAATAAAAGATTAATCCTCATGGATCTTCAACATGCTACCACCATCATGTCGGCCAAGAACATGAAAAATCGAGCACACATCAGAAAAATCTCCGATCACGAACAATCCGATCAATGCAAATTTATAGCAAGTATAGAGCACGATGTAGACTCATCCATGAACATCACAGGAACATGCACAACAACTGAAATTACCAGAATTTTTTCCTCTTCTTCCAAGAACACTTGCTATAGTAACATAATTATTGTAGGAACAAAGAACTTCATAACTTCCTCAAATCTTGATGCGTACCACTGAGACTTTTAGAAAACATACTAGATAGACTTAACACCAATCCATTTAGTGTGCACCACCTGATTGTTACCTTACAACACTTACAACCATTCTGACCTTCTTAGCTTCACTAGCTAGTTGTAATATACTTATTACAAATTTTCTCAATATCCTTGACATATACAGCCTTCAGAGTCACCAATTCTAATAGTGTTGACATCAATGACAAACACATATTAGCAATGCAACCACAACATCCAATAGTTATGACTCTTGGTCTTCCAAGTTAGCTTCTAATGTGGAAGTGGTTTCTAATAAGTGGATTTTTAAGTTGTGATTCTTGATATTCTATAGTTGGTTTCTACTATGGTTTATCAAAAGGAGATGATATTAGTCTCACAATTTTTATCTCAAGATCTTGTATTGGTCTCATGTTGATGCTCGTATGAGAAAAATATTTGTAAATAATTAATAATATTAAAAGTGTATTTTAGATATTTTCCCTGGCCTCACACATTGTCCAAAGATAAATTCTTCCATCTATCCCTCCATTTTTATGTTTTACATTCCTTCATAACTTTTCTAATCCTTTTTGTTGGATCCTCCTAGGGTGCTACCACAATAGTGTCTCACTTTGAGACATGTTGATTTTTTCCTGAAATAACTTTTTTTAGAAAATCTAATGATTTAATAATTGAGAGCTTCCATACAAAGGTTTTTAATTGAAGAGGGATAGATAAGAACCCCTTAGATCAAACCCCTTGGATAAAATGCCTCTAGTATTAAATCATACCCACAATAGAGTCTTCTTCGCACCTATCAAAATGCTAGAAAAATAACACTTTTTCTTTGCCTTTTGAAGGATTAAATAATGTCGTTTAAAAATTATATTTTGCAAGATTGTAGCCCACAAAATGAGCTTTCCAACAAGTATTGTTTTGATATTTTTTATTATTTTTTTTCTTTTGATGAAAGGTGATAGAATATATATATATATATATATATATATATATATATATTAATATAGAAGTAGGAGATTACAAAATATGTGTTTTGAGGCTCTTAATAGCTAGATTTTACAATATTCTAACTTGCAGATATGAAAATTTATCATTCTTTACTTACAAACCTAAAATTTTCCCTTACATTATAGATTTAAACTATGACTAGCCCAACAAAAATCATAGACTTAGCTCAAAATTTTCTTGATAATCCATTACAAATAGTTATTTAGCAAAAAAATTGAACACCCAACCCTTATTCCTCCATACCATAAAATTGAATTTCGTTTTCCCCTTGTTGTTCCTAGAATCCTTCTACATCATTTTGGAATGGAATTGGAACATTCAAATTTGGAATACACCCATGCCATGGATGAAGAGAGGAGCTAGAAATGTTTGGATTATGCCTTAACTGAAATTCATGGTTGATTGGAGCAGGATGGACATTGACCAATGCCTGATGCTCTTGATTGGTTGGGACATGATAAAAAATTATTGATTCCTTATGCTCATGAGAAATGAGATCGAATATAGCATTGAACCTCCTCTTTATCACTTTTTCCATGTCTTCTCCAACCACGCTGCCATGTCTGTCCAAAGCTAATTGTAGGCACTTGAAACTCTACATTTCCAGAGTGTTTTCCATTACATCCAAGAGGGAGATAAAAAAATTACCACTTAGTAAGAAATGTTGTGGAAATAAGCCCCCAACTTGACCTTGACCCTTCCACAAGTCATAAGCCTACACTACCTTCAGGATTTTGTTGTTCAACAAGAACACTTCCTTTATCACCTTACGAAAAATTAGCTACAACACTGGAAGTGACTATAATAAATAAAAAATATTTGATAGAAAGATTGATATCAGTTGCGAAGGAAATATGATTCTCCTTTCTTGGGGGTACAAAATTTCATCCCCCAATACCCTCTTGACACTTTTACGAAATTGAAAATAGTGTGATTTAAAGACTTGACCAAGCTCTGCATCTCCTATTGAATCAGAAAAGGGAAATTCCCATTCAAAAAAAGGTAGCCACACCCTATAGTTTCACAGTAGATATTCCATGATTTCCCTTCTACACACTCTGCAAGCCTACCAATTATACTTAATTTCACCTTCCTCCTCTAAAGAAGTAACTTGATGCATATCAACACTCATAAACCATCTACAATTTTCGGTGAGAAAATGTTATGTTATGCAGTGAATTTATCAATCCTTTCACATGCACGAAGAGGATGAAACAATGCATATATGTCATCACATCCTTCTCTAGCATTGGCTATTGTCAAGCTCCTTCTCAAAAAATCATCACCCTACTTTAGAATTAATGCAGCACCATCATTAGGTGGAATGTTTTGTACCTTTCTAGTCCTTCAACCATAGAATCAAATGTTATATTTTTAAAATATAATTGTTTGCTTACTTGTTGTAATCCACTCTATCTTGAGAGGAATTCCCTTCATCAATGTCATGTGCAAATCAGTACAAACCTCCATTGGGACTCAAAAGGCCTCTAATAAATTTACATTAAGTACATCAAATCAAAATCCTTTTGATTCCCATATCTAGTACAAGTAGCTGCCATTTTAAAATGGTGGGTGAGTAATCAAATGTTATATTTTTTAATGATTACTCATTCAATTGTTCAATTTTCAACTAGGCACATTTCAATTATGCTCTAGAATAATCCTGACCCCTTCCTCCAAATTATAGCTATATTCATTAGTGCTTTCTCTTCTTATTATTTCTGCTAAGTTTGGGAAATCTTTTAGTTTTCCATAATTTTCCATTATGCATACCTCTTCCTTTTCACACCCCATATTGGCTAAACAACTTGCTTGCATGTTTCCCTCCCGGTATGTATGCGTGTAATGTAGAAAAATGTATCCTTGGACATTTTCATGCTCATTTGGGTCTTTCCTATGGATTTTGTCCTAGTTTTTCCCATATTTAATGTTGTAATGTGGCCAACACATTCACATTAGGTCTCAAACCCTTGCAAATCAATAAAAACCTTATGATGTCTTGCAAAGGTGTTGTGAAGTGTTGTAACACACTTTCACACTTTTCTAGGACCTTTCTAATATATTTCACTTAAATAACCTCTTGTTATCACTTACCAAGCCTTATTTCAAAGTTTTGTAAGGAGTTGTAAAAAACTCTCACACTTTTATAGGCTTGTCATCAATAATTATACCTTTCTTATGCTTTAATTGGCCCCATTTTACACTTACAGGCCTTATTTAAGTGTCTTTTTTGAGAATAAACCTGATAAAAATCATTTAATATTATTTAATTCTCAACACCCAGTAAAATTTCCCTAGTGGGACCAAGTCTCCACTTGGTGTGACTTAGTCCCATTTGGCTCAAAAATAAAAAATATTTCAAAATTTTGGCGGGTTATTATTTTCTAAGACCTAAGGTCAACCTGTGATGTGGTATTTTTGGGAATTAAGGCATAATTATTTATAAATATAGGGTTTTATTCTCATTTTTCACACACCTTAAGAACCTAAAACCCTAATTTAATCCCTCCCCTCCTCATTCATCATTCATCATTCATCTTAAGTCAAGCAAGCTAGGGTTTTGGCATTCTAAGTCATCAAGAAGCATTCAAAGGTAGATTCTTCATCCATTGTTGTAGAAATTCAAGATATATCATCATGGAAAGTTTGTAATTCCATTATTTCACATTCATGCTTCATCTTATTTCTTCATTTTGGTTTAATTACCTAAAAGGGGTTTGACCAAGGAAAACCCCCATGACCTAACATTCAACATTTCTCTTTTCTTTCCTTATGTGATTGCAAAATTGAGTACTTTGGAGGCTTGAAGATGATTGAAGAATAGGTTGAAAACTTGTTGAAGTCATCTCCTTGTTGGAAAGACCAAAATATCCACAAAAATTCACTTATAGTGTCAAAGATCGGGGTTTGGGATCCAAATACCTAGAGGAATAGAAAGTGCAGACTAAGAATTTCAGATTCCACTTTCAAATTCTCAGAAAACTCAAAGTGGATTAAGTTGCCATTAGTGGAGAATTAGTCCCAGTACACATGTTTTTCAGAGATTTCTGTAGATTCAAATACCCATTTGGCTGAAATGGGTTTCAGTGCAATTTTCCAGATCGAGAACTTAGTCACCCAAAATGGCGTAAGTGTCCCAATAGGTCAGAATTCTAGAATCAACAACATTTCCAATCTTCATTCCAGTCCTCAACACATTTATAGGTGCACATATTTAGTTCTACAATTTTTTTTTTGTTTCATAGTCATTTCTAGGTCATTTAGTTATGTTTACATATCACATTGGGTTTTCAAACATTCTACGTTTTCCAAGTTTGCACTTGCTGGTGAACCCCTCCTATCTATTTTTAGCCCCTATAACTCTCCCTTTGATAGATTTCAATCTCCTTTGCATTGAAATATCAAGGGTTTGTTCTTGAGTGAAGTGTGGATCTTTTATCCCTCCCCCTTTAGGTGCAAAACCCTAGAAGTGCAAGAGGTGACAAAACTTTATAGTTCAATGTGATATCGGATAAGAATAAAATTCATCCAATAGTTTCCATAGGTTTTTCATTACATATTTTATATTCCAACTATAACACTCCCTTTCTTTGCACGTATTTGCAACTATTAATGAGTCTCCTATGTGGATTTTATTGATTTGGAGTTGTTTTGCAAGCTACAAACCATAAAGAATAGCCATTGACTCTACCATGTTATTTATTCCTAGTGGTAAAACAATTGATCTAGTTTCCTTTACTATTCCCCTTGGATATCTGATACAAAACCTTGCCCCTAAAATACCTAGATTCCCTCTCGATGCTCCATCAAAGTTCAACTTATAGAAACCTATCATTGGTGGATACCATTTGATTGTGATCCTATCCACCTTCGAATTATAAGCCAGCTTCAAACTTCCTTTGAAATAAAAAATTATGCCTTTCCAATTCTTTAAAATTTTATTATCCTTGGATGTAAACATAGAACCAACATTCTTGTGATCTTGAACCTAGGCATTTACTACCTCTAATGATTGATTTTTCAATAATTGCATGAACACTTTGACTTTAGGTAGAAATTTTTTTAAAAATGTGCTTGTTCTGATCCCACCAAATAGACCATGTCATTGCTATTGGGATTAAGTAAAATACATGCAAAGAAAGAGGTCTTGTATAACATAGGCCACAAAGTAAAGAGATCCCATATTAAATTTTGTAATGAAGCATAATAACTCATTTTTTGTAAAGAGAATAATATGGACTGTGCAACAAGAGTGACACAACATAAGCAACACAAAATATGAAGGAAAATGCAAATTCAAAAATTCTCATTAATTTTTTTTTTATTACAATCGGTCGACAACATCCGAGCTTACATATTTGGCTCATAGGCCTAATACAAAATATAATATTCCTATATTCTCCTTAATTTGTGAGAAAAAATATTACAAATAAATCTATATTAATCGACTCAATCCACTTATGCTATTATAATGATCTATTACAAGATTTATATCATATCCATAGGTCTAGGATCATCTGTGTCAGCCAAATATCATTAAAATCTCTGATGAAAGAAAACGTAACGTGTGCATGAAGTAGGTCAGCCTCAAGTTAGAATTTCTCCTTGGTGGATGTGTATGATGAAGTGTGGACCTAAAATTAAGGTTGAGGAAACTCCACAGAACAATTCAAAACATCTCGCAAGGATCCACAAGTTACAAGAAGTATCCACAAGAGATCAAACTAGCCATTAGGCTTGAAACTGTTTTAGTGCCTTGTTCCAGAAACTGTCACTTAATCCGAAAGCGATAACTTGTCGAAAAAAGATCCAATCGTGCTGAAATCTTGGAACTAGGAAAAGGAACATGTCCACAATGAAATCATAGATCCACAGGGTCTGGTGAGTAAACATGAAGAAATACTAAATCTTCTAACTTGAACTAAATAAGAAAAAAATTGAATGAATGTTTTTTTGGTTGATGGAAGATTGCCATGAACCAAGGATGCTCTTGCATCAATATTTCAAAAATTATAATTTTATCCTTTATAGAAAAAATGTTATGTTGGACGACACAAATGTTATTGTTTAAAAATATTATTTTCTATTTAAGACTGGTTATTAAAGGAGATGTTGAAAGATTCATGATTTATTTTAGATTTTTTTTAAAAAATATATGTTTAGAATCTACACACAAATTGCCACACATCACTAGTTTGCATCATCTTCAAACTCTTAATGGTTTAGCTGCTATAGGTCTTAGAAGATGAAGATTTAGTTAAAAATATTGATGTAAATGTCTATCTTGGACAAAAAGTGAGACACGGTATTATGATTTCACCCCTAGCCCCATTACCTAGGTAATCCTCCCTTAGAAAACCAAAGATATAGTTCTATTTCTTCACTCTATTAGTTGTATATATATTTAATACAATCCCTTAGTATCACCTTTTTCATATAAAGTGACTATCTAGGCATGTGCATGGAGATAGAGGAAAAAGGTTTCCAAAAACACATTTTGTTTCATAACTCAATCAAAATACTATAAGTCCAACCAAGACATAATGTGATTATATTATGGCTTGGTAACATTTTTAGTGATTTTTTCATTTTCCTCAAATACATATCTATTTAAAAAAAATCATTTCATCCAAATTTGAAAAAACTATAGGGTTTATCTACCTTTCATTATATACACTTTAAAATTTATATTTTTATTTATTTTTAGAATTTAAGTACACTTTAAAACTATATTTCCACTAATAAGATTAAAATACAACTAAATTTTAAAACTATGTTGGGGTGGCTATTGGAAAACATACTTGATGCTATGTTATATTTCAATGAAAAATAGGACCACTTATATATGAATTAATTTTTCAACCTTTTTAATATTCACTATTTTCAAAATAAATTAGCAGTTTATAAACTAATTTTTTAACACCATAATTCTTGTTCATATTGCATTTTAAAAGTTTGAGCATAGGCATCTCAAATTATTCTTTTAGTTGAATAAATTGGCCACTTAAGACCCCCATTTGGCTCCCCATTTTACTAATTTTACCGAAATCATATCCTTATTTTTCTTCAATGTCACTTGCAAACACCACATTAGGAACTAAAGACCTTCATAGGGTTTTTTAGGTATAAAATTTCTACACAAACCACTCAGTCACCACTTCTTAGGGATCAACCACTTCTTGATTTTACTAGCTATATTTGGAGGCTAATAGTATAAAAATATGGGAGTGGCTAAGATAGTATCCTCATAACTCTAACCCCATTTCCCACACTTATAATTGATGAGCACACACTTTATACTAAGAGGGAGGTGAACCATTATAAGACAATACTTCATTTTTTAAAACTAATAACTATAACAATATTAATTACACAATATCATTTATAAAAGATCTAACAATTATGCAACACAAGAAGAACACATAATACAAGAGAAAACCATGAAAAAATACTACTTATATAAAAATATCTTACAATCTTTGTAGGCATCAACCTATAGGAGATATTGGTCCCCTCTTATACAATTTGTGAGCACCAACTCACTAGAGACACCAATCCCCACTTGTAGAATTTATAGGCACCAACTCACTAGAGATACCAATTCGCACAATTGTATTGAATAAATAGGATACTGAGAGGGGGGGGGGGGGGGGTGAATCAGTATCCACACAAACTTATTGAACAAATACTTAAAACTTTGTTGCAGCATAGAATAGATTAAAGAAATAATCAAACATCAAATTCCACAACATAAGAACACTAGATTTTACGTGGAAAACCCAATGAAGGAAAAACCACGGTGAGAATTAGCTCACAATATATATATATATATATAGTTATATCAATACTGGTTACAATGAGGCTCACTGGTAGATACAAAAATATCACTGCTTACAAGGACTTACTGTCCAAAAATGGATCCTCACTACCTATATAAATTATGTAAACAAAATTTGGCTAACCTTCAGAGTTGAACTGATAAAGTTACACCACAAGTGTAGATTCAATTCCTTTGAAACTCAGAGTATTCACTCACGTAACAATAGACTAATCTTCAACCATCTATTTGCACACTTCACTTCTTCTTCTCTTCTTATTCACATTCACATTCACCCATACACACACTACTTACATATTTCATCTTCTAACCATATATACCTGATATATCCGCTTGCATTAATTAGGTCGGCCTAATTGAATGCAACTCATATGATAACTTGTCGACTTCATATCAAAAGCAAAAGTAATTCACCCATGTCATGCAACATCATGTCGGCCATGATTAAATTATTACCAAAATGTAATCACAAAAACCAATGCCAACACATCACCCAATCATATGAACATCTAAGAATACATACATACATGCTTCCAACCATTATAATCCTTTTCCAAAAAGCGTAGATCATACTGATTACTAGAGAGAATATGCAGACCAAGATACCAAAGATACCATATCAAATACCAGATGAGATAAGCTTGATTTGCACACCAGTACAAGGTATCAAACCAACATGGTGACATCAATGAAAATATAAGAAATACTTCCAAAAATCTCCCCCTTTTTCATTGATGGAAACATGTGCAAAAATTCCAATTCAAAATTCTCCTTCAATCTCTCCAAAAATTATCTTCAAAAAAATATTCTCCCCTTTCCAAAACTCTCCCCCTTTGACATCAATTGCAAAGGGTGCCAAAAATATGTAAACATGGTGACATCTAATATTCAAAAATCTTAATTCTTTCAAAATTTTAAAACTTTCAAACATCCAATCTCTCAAACCAAAATGACACTTTTCACCCGAAATACCTTGCTGTACCTTTCTTTGATAAAAAGATGTAATTTATTCCATTCAAGTACTACAAAATCCATTCTTGTAGACACACTTTCCAATACAATCAATAGAGAGAAGGAGGATGCCCAATCTATGATTGAACATTTTTTTTCATAGTCTTCTACATTAGAGAGTATTCTAGAAAGATGGTCTAACCAGACCTCAACAATTTCCTTAAGAAGCTAGAAGGTCTTTACTACATCATCTCTTTTTCTCTACACAATGATCATTTATGCTTGTAGTTCACCAATTCTCAGCATTTTCTTTCCTTATTTTTCTTCAAAAATATCAAATTTCTTTCCAATGTTGTTCACTTCATATTCAATTGCTTCAATTCTTCTTCTGAAATTATCAACAACAATAGGCCACCAAAGACAATATTTGTATATGTTTGAAATTTCCTTTATGCACTTCTTCATCTCCATGATCAACTTAGATAGCCTCTACTTTTATTTAGAACATCTCTTTTCAACTAGAGCTTCCAACTTGTGTCCTTTCGGACCTTCAAGCAACATTCTTTCTTCAACTATTTCAACTAAATTTTCAGGTAAGGAATAAAAAATGGTAGATAAATCAATACCTTTATGAAGTAGATAATCAACTAAAGCATCATCAATTTTAAGCTTGCCAATAGGAGAAGCCATACTCCATACATCACCAATTTTTCATTTTACCTTTTATCAACATAGACCAGATGCCTTCTAGATCAAAAGATTCAGATCCAGCTAGAGATTCTTCTTCTTCTCTTTTCTCTTCTAGAATGGTAATGATATTCTCAGAGACCACTTTTCTTTTCTTCGATTCTGGAGGGGAATAATTAGTGACTATTTCTAATTCATTCATTCCAAAGGAAGAGCCTTCCTCGAATCGACTCAACATAACTCCAATGGAGCTCATTACATTCTGCAAGGATGATCAAAAAAATTTACACACATTTTCTTTATCCTCTAAACTTTCCAAGTGTCTGCATATCTGTCTTGCAACGGGAATCCTAGATTCCCACCTAACATATTTCTTTCCTAGTAGAGATTTTAGAAAATAAAGTACCAAACATGTAAGCAAGGACCCAAAGTGGAATGTGTATCCATCTCCCAGTGAAATTCCTATGTTCTCGATGTGATTTTCAAGAATTAGCTTACAAAGATCAAATTTATTGTTCTCTTTTGTCATCATATACACCAAATAGACTGCAATGGACGAGGTAGAACTTACTCGATTTCTGAATAAATTTTATATGAAATCCCATATGCAACATACCTAATAGAGGAATCGACAATAATATCGATCAACAGTGCTTGGGGATCTTTGTAAAATCCCGTCATTTCTTTTACTTCCTTGTACTTTATAGTTTTTAATCCAAGAAGTTCTCCAACACTGCATAGTCCGATAACCGCTTTGATCGCTTCCCTTGAAATAGGATAGGATTTATCCAATACAATGCCACCATCCTTGAATTTTCTTAGAAGGAACAAGATAAATTCTTTATCAGCAAACCAAGGGAATTCTCCCCATAAATCCAAACCTAGGGTTTGTAAGTTCCGTAAGTTTCTCGGTTCCAACCCTAATTCTATCTTCTTTATTTTTTGATGGTCAAATTCATCCATCTTGAATCCTTTCAAATTTAGAGGGATATTCCCACTTAATCCTCTATCAGAAATTTCCATTATAGCTCTTAAAATTCAACAATAAAATTCTTTTGTTACCTTCCTCTGCAACCACAATATAGGGAAACTTTTGTAACCTACTTTCGAATGTCCACAATGATTTCTCCAAAGGTCTTCAAATCACTTCATAAATGCTTCAAGTGAATTCCAAATCGCTCTACAAATCCTTCGAATGCATTCGATGGTCAAAATTATTGTGAATTTTCCTTTATAATTCATCATTTTTCCCTAACTCACATCAATCACAAAAAGCTAACAAACTTTTCTTTCACTCAATACTGAGAAACCCTAATTCACTCTGTAAAGGAACATACTTTCTCTTTTTCTTTTGGTTCCTTTTGTATCACCTATGTCCTATCATTCCTCACATCATATCCATTTTCCAACACCTGACACGTTGTACTTCCAGGGATTTAATTTATTTTCTCATAAATTTTCCCCTAAGACCATGCTAGATCTAATTTCTAGAGGATTCATCCACACCAAATGAGGGTACAGATGCATCAGTAGTCTTTGATTCTTCTTTCTTTTTCCATATCTCATTTCCTACCTAACCTCTTCCTTATCAACCTTTTCCATTGGTTTATTCTCTTTCATCGAAGTAGATTGCTTTCCCTTTTTACTTCTGCACGCTTTTGAAATATGTCCCAGTTTCTTGCAATAGTAACAAAAAATATTTCTCTGTCTTGTCTGATTTCCATTAACCCCTACTCTACATTGATTTTATTTATGTCCAAACATGTTATAGGTATAGAAATATCCATCAAATTATTTATTCATCCTTTTTCCTTTGAACCTATTCATCATTACTTGACTAATCATCCTTCCCAAAGATATGCATTCAATAGCTTTATGTCCTATCTTCTTGCATGTGTAACATTGTCTACAGAAGGAACCAAAAAAATGATTTGACCTACTCCTACACTCAGATGTCATATGACAAAATTTATTACATGAAAAACAAACACCATTGAATGATAAGTACCTTTGTGCATTTGGTTGTCTGATAGGCAATTTATTTCAAGATTTTCTTTTCTACTTTCCTTTCTCTTGAGTCTTTTGATTGATTATGGGATTTGAGTTGTGCATTTTTCCTTAAGCTTCATTACCTAAGCCACTTTTGTCTTTAGATGGTTTTTGTCCTACTATTAGTTCATCAAGCTTGGTGGAGCTTTTCTTGAAGTCATCTTCATAGAGTTTTTTTTTCTTAAGTTATGAATTTAGATTCATCACTTCTTGTTCAAGCCTAGAGAAAACATCAGCCTTGCTTTGTATCTCTATTTTCAAGCATTCTTCAACTTTCTTCTCTTTAGCTATCTTCAATTTCAGTCTAGTATTATCATCATTTTCTTGCTTCAATTCCTCACTCACTTCTTTGTATCTTTCTTTGAACTTATTCAACTTCTCTTTCAATTTTTAGACACACTCATTTGCTTCATCTACATTTTCCTTCAGTTATTTTTTTTCAATTTCGGCCTTGTCAAGATCTTCAAGGGTAGTCCAATGCTCTTCTTTATCCATTGTTCAATTTGCAGGATCTCCCTCAAGCTGTTAGAATTCTCTAGAGGAATCAAAGCTCTGATACCAATTGTTGAATAAACTAGATACTGAGAGAGGGGTGAATCAATATCCACACATAATTATTGAAAAAATACTTAAAACTTTTTTGTAACACAGAACAGATTAAAGCAATAATCAAACATCAAATTCCACAACACAAGAACACTAGACTTTATGTGGAAAACCCAATGAGGGAAAAACCATGGTGAGGATTAGCTCACAATTTATATGTAGTTATATCAATACCGATTACAATGAGGCTCACTCCCAAATACAAAAATCTCACTCCTTAAAAGGAATTACTATCCAAACATGGAGGCTCACTGCCTACAAAAATTGTGTAAACAAAATTTGGCTAACTGCCAGAGTTGAACTGATAAAGTTACACCACAAGTGTAGATTTAGTTCCTTTGATGCTCATAGTATTCACTCACATAACAATAGACTAATCTTCAACCATCTATTTGCACAATTCGCTTCTTCTTCTTGTCTTATTCGTATTTGCATTCACACATACACACACTACTTACATATTTCATCTTCTAACCATATATACTTGATATATTTGCTTGAATTAATTAGGTCGACCTAATTGAATGCAACTCATATGAAAAATTAACAGCTTCATATCAAAAGAAAAAGTAATTCACCTATGTCATGCAACATCATGTTGGCCATGATTAACTTAATACCAAAATGTAATCACAAAAATCGATGCCAATGCATCACCCAATCATATGAACATATAAGAAAAAATACATACACGCTTCCAACCATTATAAGACTTTTCCCAAAACTGTAGATCATACTGATTATCATAGAGAATATGCGAACCAAGATACCAAAGATACCACATCAAATACTAGATGAGATAAGCTTGATCTGCGCACCGGTACAAGGTACCAGATCAACATGGTGACATCAATGACAATATAAGACATACTTTCAACAAAATGAGCACCAAATTAGCAAGAGGCACCGATCTATTTTATATGAGGTACCAACCTTGCCAATATGGGGCACTAACCTCTTCAAAATAATCTTGTCTTATTAAGAATAAATCTTATTTACAAATAGCCATAGATGATCTCGTTTTATATTTTCCTCCTCAAAATCATCACACAAATCTGCATATATTCTTCTTGAATCTTCTTGTTCTTGAATGATGTATCTTTTTCTCACACACTTGCCTTCACAAATCTACTTGTATGATATTACATTTATTTCACTCTCCTCACACATTTCTTATTCCCTTTTATATCTTCATATTTCTATGAAGAGATACATCCTTTCAAAGATAATGACCCTTCAAATAGTCACGAATCCTCTCAAATAACAATTGTTTTCTTTTCACACATATACACAATAATTATCCTCCACACACTTCTCTCTTGACTAATAGATCTTTTTTTTTATTCCACACACATCTATTTATATATTTGCATCTCAATGAAGAGTTTCTTGTCTTTGAAAAGAGATATCTTTAAATCTTCTAATTTTTTTATTCTTCAATGGTCACAACTCTTCAACATGTCCCTTGACTATCCTTAACTAGATCTTCAATTAATAATATTCATTCACTTCATTCTTCTATATTCCTCTTATTTACTTCATGCTACATATTTTAATTTCATATACTTCTTCTTTGAATGATAAAACCTTCCTCCCTTTTTTATTCCTCGCTCTCTCTTGAATGATAAAACTTTCCCACACATTACATTTCATGGAATGACTTCTCTTATATATCTTATCTCATCATGAGACACAACCCTTCACCATACCCTTGTGATTTTTGATTAAAAATAATATTTATTTAATTAATTAATTTCTTTATCATGTAAAAAGTGCTTCATAATATATCTTAAATATTCATTCCCTTATTGATATTTGATTCAATCCTTTATTGAATTCTATTTAATTCATCATTGATATATGATATGGAGTTGTAAATGTTTTCATTGATGTCAAAGGTGATGTTAAATTTTTAAAAAAAATAGATTTATATTTTTCATTGATTAAGCAAGGGAAGGGCCCTAATCTCTTACAAAAACAACAAAAAATTATGAGGAAATAGAACCCAGATAAACCAAAAAAATAGAGGAGATAACTAGATTAGAAATAGCAACACATTTCCTCACCAAAACCAATAAAAAATATATCAACCAGCACCAATAGAATCAAAATATTTAAGCCTATCCAGGATCCAGTAAATTTTTGACCAAACCATATTATCACCAACCTAAAAAACTAAATAAGGCAGGTATAACTTGTCATAAGTTCCCAACAAGTCAATAATCCTTAGATCAAAAGTATAGAGTAAATTAACACAGTTCAGGCTTATCAAGCCATTATCCAAAACTAACCTAAGAAAGATACCAAAAACCTGGTTAACTAAAGACATGAAAAATAAAACCAAACACATAGCAGAGGACTAAGTATCCTCAATTAGACTCCAATCCATCTTCAAGTCACACAATGTTTCCTCGAGGTTGTCCTTGGTCTCCATATTTTCAAACCGATTGAATTCATACCTATTTCTTATTTTTCTCTTTTGTTTTTTTATCTTTCCCTATTCAAATATTGTTTCCATCAACACCCTTTTCATTACTCCATACATAATCCTACAAACATTCCTTACCGTTTCCTCAATAACTTGGAACTTGTTAGAATTGTCTTCATTCTACAACATCCTTTCAAGTATCTCCATCCTACCTTCCAACATTTCCATTCTTGTCTTAATATATTTTGTTTTCTTTTCTTTCAAATTATCAACATTACAAGGGGTTTCGATGTTGATTTCAATATCCTTTGGGTTGATAGGGATTTCATTCATGTTTTCCTTTCCTTTTGTCATGCTTTTCTCCTCCACATAATGCTCCTCCTCCTGTTGATTATTACCAACTTCCTCTTCTTAACTCGAATCCTCAATATCCTCAAAACCTGACACCTCTTCCTTCAATTATCCACCTTCACCTAAATTTTTAGGCACACACTCCTTTGATGAAGTATCTTTCTCATTCCTTGAAACCCCCTTCCCTTTTTTATTCTTGAGATCCTCAGGAGAATCCATTTTATTATCGTCAAAAATCTTGGTTTTCTTGCTAGCATCCAAACCTTTGGATGTAGCCAGAGCAAGACGGGTAGACCTATGACCTACAGGGGTAATGGAACCTTTTTCTGGGCTTATATCATGATAATATGGGATTGTTATTGTGGTATTTTTTGAACCAAGTTCTTTTATCAACAATTTTCTTTGTTTATTGGCAGCTGAGGAGAGGGGAGTAGTGTTATATTTTTCAAGGGTGATTTTAAGGAGTGTCATCCATGAGGGGTCCACAGCTTTAGGGGAAGGGTTCGTGCTGGTTTTTGTTTTTTCTTAGGGGAGTGGGGTCGAATTTCTAGCAATTCAATTTTAATTGAGCTTTTAGGGGTCGGGTTGTTCTCTATCAGATTATGAAAATCATTCATTTGTAGGGTGGTAGCAAGGACATACTTGTAGATAGCACAGATCAAAACTTGATGCAGGGGTAGGTTAGTACCATGATTCAAGCTCTATTTCAACGATGATAGGAGGAAAAAAGGAAGGCTTATTTTTTCCTGATGCCTAATATGGTTTAGGATGGGTAAATGGTATGGGTCGAGTCATACATGTACATATATCCAAAAATTAACTTAAAACTCCTAGTACATATAATTTGGATCCTCTCTATCTTTTATTATCTCTAAAATCTTTTCATGATCTTAAATAGGCAACTTCCACTTTTGTTTGGCACGTCCTTTTTTAGGTAAAGTTTTTAAATTTAATTTTGTTTCTATAACTAAGTGACTATAATGTATAACCTTTTGTCCTAGCATATAATCAACAAACACAATACCATTTTTATCTATCTTTATTTGTTGATAATATGTGCCTTCAATAATCAATAATGACTGATCCAATGGGATACTCTTGTCCATCACCATCTGTCATTGATTCAACCAATTTGAATTTTGATTATGTACATCTTAGTAGATAGTAATCTACATCTTCCACATTTCTAGGATTTGCAACAACAACAAAAATATCTCCTATACACAAACCATGTAAAGTTTACAAAAGTTATAAATATATTTTTAATATATTAATTTATATATAAACATGTGCTTGATTCTAATATTTAATATATTTATATATAAATATGCTTGAAACTTACATAGAATGTATAAATCAATTTTAAGTTAATCTTGATTTACATACCTCTAACAACTAAATCATAATCACATTTGTAATCAGCTGAATATAGAGGATCGTAAACATCAACATTGCCATTTTCTTCAAAAGGAGGCATTGCTACTAATTGTTTCATTTCTCATCATGAAACATACCCATCTCTAATATTCTCACATTGAATAATATTTGCATTGTCCTCAATGCAATCAACACAAAAACATGATTTTTCTCTCACATTAATTGCATAAGTCATGTTGCCTCCTGTTGTTGTGATTTGATGCAGACTTCTAAGACCATTAATTGTTTAACAATTATAAGGATTTGATCAATCAATATCTATAATTTGCAAACATCCAAGTGATTAATTTAAGTGAACATATATATATATATATATAATATATATTTAAAATTGAAAATTTAATTAAATCATACATACACACACTTTGAAATTCAAATAACAAATTTTGACTAGATGCACTTGTAACTTCCCAAAAATACTATGTGTTGTAAGTTGAGTCGCGAGCAGAAAAATGAATTTTGCACCATTCAACATTTTCATTTTCATTTCATATGGAATTACCTGCAAGTACACATGATGGAAAAATTTGTCACCTATTACTTGAGGTTTAAGAATTTAATTTAGTTTAAATAGATTTTTATTTTAAATATCTCTAGATTACATATATATATGGTGAACTACCTGCAAGTTCATGTTGACGAAGTGCACACTTCATACATGCTCTTGCTCCATCATGATCTCTTTTTCCATGTACACTTTCATAAAAATTCCACAAAAAATTGGTTCCACATCTAGCATGTTTATGGATTAACCAAACAAAATCTTTTGCAGACTTAAATTGTCCTATAAAGTTACAATTAATTACACTCAAACCAAATTATCTTCAAAAAAATAGATATGCATGTACACATGTATATATGCACATGTACACATGTATATATGCACATGTATACATGTGTACACAACATATTACATATATTTAATTGAACAACTTAAGTCTCAAAGTTAAAAGTAATTAAATTTAAAATTAAAAAAATAATTTACTTACCAACACATCCATCATACCATATCCAGTTTTGTTCAACATTTATGCCACATCATCTCAGGTCTTCAAAAAATATTATGAAACAATGAGCTACATAGTTTCTATCATCACCTATATAATCATTGATATAAAAGTGAATCTCTTTGATGATAATTCAATCATCTTTGCTACTTTGTATACCATCTACATGAAACTCGTCATTCCTATAGAAAACTTGCACAAAGATTGCAACTTTCTCTAAATGATAATATTGAATTTGAATCTCAGATTGAGTACTAAATTTATAGTTCTCAAAGAAATCTACAATAGAGAGAATACAACTTGGTGGAAAGCAATTATTTGAATCACAAAATTGTTGAGCTTGCCATCTTGTACCATGACAATGTTGGATATGTGGATATATGATATTGTGAAATTTATTCATCAATTCATTGTAAGGAAATCCACTCTCTTTGAGAACAATTTTTTTGGCCTTGACTCTTGACTTCGTTGAGTATGTTTCATATTCAAATCTCTTCCAAATAACTTGCATTTGAATATTGTCAACTTGTAAAAGATTCTTCAAATTTCCACAATCATTACATATATTTTTTATACATTGAACATTGAATTCATCTGAATCTTTTGATTTTTCACATACAAGAGACTTCACAAATTATGTTGTGCTTCTAGGGATGGCTATATTTTGATCAATTACTACCATAAATTTTTTATATGATTGTAGGTGTAGATCAAATTCAACATGATTTCAACAAGTTTCACGTACTTTATTTATACGTACAAATGATGGTTGTAGTGTTTCAAACATCCTTTCATAAATCTCTAGATATTTGAAAATTCTTGCTTGAATGCTTCAAAACGTTTACTTTGTGTTGTATCTATAAAATGTTTTGGATAAGAAAAATTTGTACCATTTTCACTCATTATTTGTATAGTATCCCTTCTATTGGAAGAAACACGAGAGTGGTTGGTCCAATATTCAACCACCTATTTCTTTACATCTTCTGAAATTCTATATTTTTGGGGAACCCTACAAATATTTACCCATTTTTTTCTCAAAATTTTCATTTATTTTATTTCTCTTTTCAATATACCTTTGAATAGTTCTCCTAGAAATATTTAGTAATTCAAAAATTACTTGAACTTGTCTTATATGTGATAATTTATTACTAGAAATTATAGTCATCAATGCTCTACATGCAACACTTGGATCACTAACTAGACTCTTGTTTTCAATACAATTCAATGCTTCTTGCAAGTTTTGAACAATTGGTTTTTTAAATAAACTTGATGACTTTTTCCTATTATCAACCCCTAACAACTCCAAATTTATTTTTGGTGTAAATAAAGTCATGTACCTAATTAATTCATTACTAGGGGACTTATTTACATGTTAGTTAAGTTTACTTAGGTCATATGAAGGAATCTTTCTCGTAGGTGCTAGTTGTCATTAGTTGTTATCTTATCTTTTGACAGCTACTACATGTGAACCTAGGTAAGTGTGATGAGTTGTCTCATGTCATATGATTAAGACACTTGTCATAATCCTATGACATCTTGTATCTCACCTTGGCTATATAACCAAGGGGTTTCTCTCATTTGTAATAATCACAATAACATCATATCATTGAATCATATTGATAAGAATATAGTTTATTCTTGTCACATTCTATTCTCTATTTTTGTGCTTTCCATTTGGTCTCAAGATCTTGGCAGCCATAGCCAATTCTAACATGGTATCAAAGTAGGTTGGGTGTCATTGGAGAGTCTTTTTCTGAAGAGAGATACCAAATTTGGGGAGGTTCCATTTTTGGCTCTTTATTGCAAGTTCAAATTGGAGCTTGTTGGTGCAAATATAAGCTCACTATTGCATCTGGAAGGTTTGAGAAAGTTGATTTTTCCTTTTGTTTCATCCAAATCAGACATACGAGACCTAATCTATGAGGGTTTAAAGTTGAAGAGTGGTTGCCAAATCCAGAAGGTAGATGCATTTTTGGAGCATTTTGGGTCAAATCCGACGCTGCCATCGCATCCAGAAGGGCCAAAAATCCTAAGATTGACTATCAATTCATCCATTTTGGAGCAAGTTGTTTGGTGAGACAAAACAAAATTCCCAGGGAGCCATACGGCCCCCTGGGCCGCCATCATTGCATCAACGGTACAATTTTTTTTTTTAAATAATATAAAATATTTTATTTCGTTCTGAAAATTCTATTTCATTTGGCATTTTTATTAAAAAAAATTCAAAAAAATATAGAAAAGCCGATTTTTTTTTAAATTTTTGAAATAAAAAAATAACCGATTTTTTTTTGCAGATTTAAAGTACGCAAACTAGCGTACTCTACAAGGTGCAATATAAAAGGAAAGTACATGTGCATCCACCACTTGGTGCTCAATCATTCACCTGACCCCACAATATTTCCTCCAATGGTCACTTGTTGGTCGTAGGTCATTGCCCCACGAACCCCTCTTTCATCCATTGGTGCAGGCTTCCCACAATCTGACTAACATATTCAATAACCAACAGATATATAAAAACTAGTCAGTTTAATCATGATTTGACATCATCAAAAGAAAACCAGCCATAAAGAAGATTATGTTGGCATCAATAATATTCTGCCAATATTCTCTGTCACTGGCTTGAGAGCATATTCCGATGATTTTGCAAAATATTCCAACCAAAAGAATATTCTAGAAGAGGGAATATTCTATTTTGACGGCCACCAGAACGTCAAATTTAAGCCAGTGGTTTTTTGACATCAGCAATACATCAGCCTTTGTCAAAAAAAAATTGGCCCCCTCACCATTGAGCTTTTTGATTTTGTAGTTTGACTTCAAAGCATCATAACTTGCTCATTTTGGCTCCTTTTTTAGAGCAATTTTTTTTAATTTGGGCTATTTTTTCATTTTCTTCATAGTGGTGCAATTGGTTTTTGATTTTGGTGCATGGTGTTTCCTGAAATTACAGATTTTAACAGGTGTTGTTGTTTTTTCCTCATTTTGAGAACTTTGGGAGCTCATATCTTGCTCCTACGATAACATTTTTGGGTGTTTTTTTTGAAATTGCATGGTTTTTCATGTAATTTCCAATGGTGTAATCATATTTATCTCATTTTCTATAAATTTTTCACTTTTAGTTTGAGGCCTATTTTGGAAATTTGCATGTACCAAGATCAAAAACCACTTTGTTGTTTTTGGCAAGTGGAAACTGTAAACACACTAAATATAAAGTTCCAAATCAGATATTGCTTGGGGGGGTTTCATGATTTAGTAATTTGGGAGGTTAATCTTGCAGTGGTTGGTTGCATTCTTTTGCTTGGTTTGTGTTCTTGTGATGGGGAAATCTCAAATTGAACTCCTAACTCCACATTATTATCCTACAAGGAGAAAATCAATATGGAACTATCTCATGATGAAAGGTTTAATAGGTCATCTAAAGGACACCATTCAAAAGCCTACAGATGCTAAAGAACTGGAAAAATGGGAGATTGATCATGAGAAAACACTTGGATGCATGTGTTCATTAGTCTCATTTGATTTACAATTTCACATTGAATCATGCAAAACATCTAAAGAACCATGGGAGACTTTTGAAAAATTATATGGTAAAATAGATAAGATTAGGGGATATCAGATTGACAATGATTTGACGAATCTTGATCCTAGAAGTTTTGACCACATCCAAGACTACATCTCAAAAATCAAGCAACTAAGAACACAGTTGAAAGAATGCAACATTGATAAAGAAGATTTATAGTTGATTTTGAATGTGTTATCCAAGCTTGGTATTAAGTGTTCAGTATTTGTTTCTGGCTTTCATACCCATCAACTTTCTATGGGAGCATCATATGTTGATCCTAATTTTGATGACTTTGCAAATCTCCTAATTCAAGAGGAAGATAAGTTAATGAACATGGATCTAGTCAAGTCTTCCAAGTCACATCCATTGGTGGCTAGTGAGTCTAAGGGACATAAAGAATCAAGGAATCTTGATAAGAAGCAAAAGAAGAAAAAGAACAAGCCACATAAAGAATCTGAATCCACTCACTCAAAAGGAGAATTATCTAAGAAGGAGAGGCCTTTTTGTGCATTTTTCAAGAAGGATGGACATGAAGAACACTATTTTTATAAGAAGGATATTGATGAGTTGAAAAATCTTCTAAAAAAGAATCACATTGATTTTCCTTCTAGAATGTCTGAATCATCCTCTTCTTCTTCTTCAAAACAGTCTAAAAAGAAAAGGGTCAAGCATCTACATTAGGAAATAAAGGACAAGCTCTTTGTGCCTTTTCAAGTTTAGGATCAGGGAAATGGCTTCTAGATTCAAGAACATTTCATCATATGGCATATTCATAGTCTATATTCTCTTCATTTCAGCCTTGTACTATGTCTCCTATCTTGATGGGAAACAATACATACATGAGTGTAATTGGGAAGGTGTCTATTAGTTTTGGGGAAAGCACTTTGCAGGATATTTTGTATGTTCTTCATTTGACAAACAATCTTATTTCCATATATCGGATTACACATGGTGGAGATGGGAGGATTGTGGAGTTCACTCCTAATTCAGTTATCATTCGAGACTTGGAGAGTAGAGATATCATTGCTACCGGGATGGTTGATCATTCATCTCGGTTGTATACCTTTGCATATTTTTCTTTTGATAGTGACATTGTTACTTTGACCATTGATCATATGAACCATGATTTAGAGGAGACATTTGGCTACTTGAACTTGGGAGTTCTCACATCAGATCCAATTTTTGAGTCATGCATTTTATCTCCTCCACCTACTGTTGTAGGTGATGATGCTTGTGATTCCACATTTTCGGTTCCTTGTGATTTAGTGCAGTAGGATATACATTGTCTTCTAGATATGGCTACTTTGGATGGCTTCTTGATAGGTATTTTAGACTTGTTTGTGGAGTCTCATATTGTATATTTGGGGGACATCATCGATAGAATTCATATTCTCTTTGATGGAGAAGATCCTTCTTCAATTGTTGTGAGGGAACACTCTGACCCTCTTGTTCATTCTCTACATGATCTTTCTTTCTAGTTTGACATGAGTGTGGATACTTTTGGATAACATTTGAAGGAGGCTTCTTTGTCTTTAGAGGGGATATCCTTTGGATCATTTTCTACATTCATCTCTACTAGATGTTGGATTTTCCTCTTCAGCGGTGTGGCCTAGAATGCCTATTTGGAGTGTTTCAGCTTTCAACATCAACATGGAGACACTTGAGCATGCTTCAGAGACATCATCATCCATCATCCATATTCCTAACATCCTGCATACTATTCTGTTTTGGTTTCTTCCTAAGGGGAGGAACGTTGTTTGGCGAGATTGGATCATCTTCAACATTCAGTGTTGAGCTTCTTCCATCATTGCAGGAGACTCAACATTGAGGGGGGGCTGCCTTGGCTCTCTTCTACTTCTCTCTTATGGGGGTCTTTTTCCTCACATGGGGTTTTAGCCTTCTCATCCATCATTGAGAGCATTTATTTTTTGTATTTCATCTCTCTTTTGGGGAGGAGTTTTGTCCCACTGGGTTTTCTCCTTTTCTCCATTTGTGAGAGATTTCATTTGCATTGTACATGGGTACCTAGCATGGCCTAGTAGCTGGGACCCATATTTGTGTCATTTTCATAGTAATATTCTACTCCCTAAGTTGGACTTAAGGGGGGGTGTTGGTGTAAATAAAGTCTTGTACCTAGTTAATTCATTACTAGGGGACTTATTTACATGTTAGTTAAGTTTACTTAGGTCATAGGAAGGAATCTTTCTAGAAGGTGTTAGTTGTTATCTTATCTTTTGATAACTACTACATGTGAACCTAGGTAAGTGTGATGAGTTATCTCATGTCATATGATTAAGACACTTGTCATAATCTTATGACATCTTGTATCTCACCTTGGATATATAACCAAGTGGTCTCTCTCATTTATAATAATCACAATCACATCATATCATTGAATCATATTGATAAGAATACAGTTTATTCTTGTCACATTCTATTCTCTTTTTGTGCTTTCCATTTGGTCTCAAGATCTTGGTAGCCATAACCAATTCTAAAAATTTCATTTCTCTTTTCAATATACCTTTGAATAGTTCTCCTACAAACATTTGGTAATTCAGAAATTACTTGAACTTGTCTTCTATGTGATAATTTCTTACTAGAAATTACAGCCATCAATGCTCTATGTGCAACACTTGGATCATTAGCTAGACTCTTATTTTCAATACAATTCAATTCTTCTTGCAAGTTTTCAACAAAAATTTTTTAATGAACTTGATGCCTTTTTCCTATTATCATTCCCTAACAACTCCAAAACAAGGGTCATTTCTATTGGTGTTTTAAATTTACAACTAAACTTTGAAATTCTCTAAGAGGTAGCCAACCTCTATAATAAAGAACTACAAAGGCTAGTGGCCAATTGATGAGATTCAGTCAAAAACTGACATCTCCTACACTTTTGGCTCTGTGAAACCAAGGTGGGTGAACCTAAGTGTGTTCATAAGAATTTTCTATACTAGTAAGAACACTTCTTCTTACAGATTATAGTCCCTACACATGCAATGAGATAGTAACTATTCTTGGTATTGGCAGACCAGAGAATAATAACAGGTATCTTAGAGCAACGGGACTGAAGAATTTAATATAAGATTTGCATCTCGTAGAGAGAAAGGGTTTAATATTTTGGCTTGTTTAGATCTTAGACCACCATGTTTAGAATTACAGACTCGTATTAATCCTGAAGAAAATAGCCAGTGCCTCATCCATTGGGCAGGAGTCATACAAAATGTAATCTAGATATTATGGACATATCACCATAATGCTTTACATCAGGAAAATTTTAGTTTTAAAACAACACTCCTTAGCAATCCTAAATGTATAATCATAAATTTGTAACTCATTTTCAAGCAATTTTATTAACTCATTGAGTTAAATCAGGGAAATGAAGAACACATTCAAATATACCATTGAAAGTGAATGAAAATATCATTAATAGGCTCATTCACAACTTATGGCATACAATTAGGAGAGCAATTGTTCCAAAATGATTATCATTTATTTCTTTAATATCTGTAATTACATCAGCACAACTTGCTTGCTTCATAGAAACCTTGACCAGAAAAGATATTAACTAAAACCTTCAAGAAAACTACAGTAAACGAACTGATTGTACATATATTCAAAACCTCCTAGATCCAAAATCTGACCCTTAACAATGAGCCATGAAATCTTCTTTATAGGACAGGAGAGCAACAAAGCATTAGGCTACATTGTTAATTTAAAAATTGAGTTTAATTTAGAATGAAATTTGAATTCACATTCCTCATCATTGGAGAGAAAAATGCATGATCTGATGAATCAAAAAATGGTTACACCCAGTAACCAGTCAGAGAGAAAAAAAAAAGCATGCTAGGCACGTGCACGTCCATATCAACAAAAACTAACCACCAAGAAAGAAACACACAGCATCCATAACCACCACCCATGACCAACAGACCCAACACCAGCAAAAAATAAGTTGACCCATGGCCTTGGTACAGGCGACTGCTTCGGGTTCTCACCTCAGTAAGAAGTAGAAACACCTTCTTCTTCCAGCCACATCAGCACAAGATCCAGCAACCTGGCACGGTGCCATTGTAGTTATTGGTGCGACTACAAGGACATCTTCATTTATACCCATGAGCTCGATCAAGGCCACAAGATAACACCGATAATCCGAGTGTTTTAGACTTGTTGCCATCAGAACCTGAAAAAATCAAAACAGGGGACGGGCAACGCTCAGGCCTTTTGCCAGTATTTTGAGTAGCAACTTCGGGTGCACCGAAAATAGGTTGCTCCTTCTAGAGCATTAACTTCTTGGCCTTTACTTTGGCACTTATGTGCCCTATGGATTTGTCCATTGAAGAAAAATAGGTCGCAGAATACAAGAGAAAAACCACCACTTGCAAACAAAACAACTCAAAAATGCGATGATAACACTAGGTAACTTAGCAAGCATTTATAGAGTGAATTGGTGCAAGGGATATTAATTGCTTAAATGCAATACAAGAATTTGAGCAATTAGTGGCTGACGTAGCCACTATAAGAGTATTCCAGGCTCATGAAGAAATGACAAACAACCCATTATTGCTCTTAACAGGAGGGCATCATTCACACACAAGAAAAAATTAGGAGAAGATCCTTTGGAAAAACCTGTGCCATTAATGAAACAAGTTATAGAGTGCAAAAATTCATCACACGGATGAACAAAACCCTCTTTGAATTTGAACCATTGATACGAAACATACCTGGAAAATCGGATGACTCAGATTGAGTCAATGAGTGTTGACAATCCATATCAGCACCTGGGAAAAACCATAGCCAATCATAGCTCAGGAAGACAGGAAATTGTGATCAGGCAGTAGGCCCCACCTAGCCTCCATTGCTTCAAGATCCAGGCCATGTGTCACCTTTTCGTAGACCTCGCAGTACTTTAGGAACATTTACTCTGATCGTGTGAGGCCTGCGAGGAATAATCATTATTAACCCTGTCATTAAATCCCTTTGCTGGTGAAAAGATGGCCACTTGTAACTATTGGAACCTCGGGAAAAGGCCCCACCCCTCCGTATATGCCAGATGGCGGCATCTCATCGACCTCACACCACTTTAGTGACATTAGCAGACATAACTATGAGGTCTGCGAGGAACAGTCCAGATCATCTGTGATCGGACGGTTCGCCAAGTTGAATGTAAACAAATATATAATAGTGGTGGGACCAGCCGAAAAACCCTCGATGATACAAATATCAAAAGCCAAAGTGGAAAATAGGAAACCGATAGGTCAGGTGAAAAGGGGCCGGTAAGAGCACGAAGGAAAGGCTCAACCGGACAACTTAAGTGACCGGTTACCCTCGGTAGCAAATCATCGTTGAAATATAATGTGAAGGTTTCAAAATTTGTTCAATATAAAACCTTAAAACCTTAACCTCCCCCCTTTGAAAATTAAAAGTCCCATAAGTGGCTCCGACTGGGGATGTATGCACTCTGCGGGCATAGCAAGAATCTAGAGTCTCTAGTTTCGCAGGACCAGATCACTAAATTACACAAGTGCCTTGATGAGTATTTCACCATGCTTTGTCAATTGGACTTGTGCATACTAACTTGGTGGCCCTAGGCCACCAAACAAGAGAAATCAAATCTTACCCCTGTCAAAAACAAAATTCTCTATCACCTGAAGTAAACAAAGTCTGTAGTCTTTACTTCTTGATGCTTCAAAAATAATGGGGTAAGCAATATTCCTGGAAGCATCATAATGTTTACTAATACTCCTCTGCACCAATTTATTCAATGCCCTGTACCCAAACTTTTAAATGAACATATGACTATGATAATATTTCATCTTACTCTACCCCTGGTCATATTTCATAGAATGCTGGCTTAATTGAGCGGACAAGTGGAATCATTCATAACTTATTTGGTCTGCAACATCACACATTCTGGCATCATCAGCAGCTTGTTGATAGAACTAGAAAATTTCATATAAAAGTGTGTGCATGATATCCATACTTCCATTGCTCAACAAAGATGATATATAACTAGGGGAATCCCCACCCTGGAATTTCCCACATAAGCTTGGTTGCCAACAACTATGTTTAGATGCTTTGGGATGCATCTTGACATCATCAAAGGATTGGGAAATATAAGTTACATCTTTCTCCAGGAAAAATGTAAACACATTCATCTCAAGCCCCTCAGCATACAACACTTCCTGCAATCCTTCATCCATTCCCAAATGAAAAACTTCAAAAACAGAGTCAAACACATCAATTTCATCAAGTTCAATAGAGAAAGAGAAATATGCGCTAGCCTCCTTGCACTCAACACCACCTGCTATATGTGTTAATTTATAAGTGAAAATTTCGGCACAAGCTGAAAAATTTTCACCAACAATATCAATGTCACCTTCATTATAAGCTGAGAACTTTTCACTAGCAATATCAATGTTACCTAGTAACAACAGATTTTCAGCTTCATACAAATAGTCAGGAAAATCAATAGTACCAATATTTTCATCAACATATTGGTTGTCTCTAGTACTATTCTTTTGATCACACACCTCATTATCCTCAAGTTCCTCAACATTTATACAATAAACTTGTTCCATTGCTAGTATAACTGGAGTATACTCTAAATATCTATCATTTGAAAGTTTTTCCTTCACTTGGAAATAAGTAAGAACATGAGGTTCTATATTTCCATACAACTCTGGTAAAAGGAAAAGCTTAGTTCCATCCTTAGTACTGCAAACATTACTTTTGAAGTCACAATCACTGGCCTGTAACAAAATCTCAGTGACATGAGCATTACAATCACGATTAGGAAACACAATGGGTGTCTCACATAATCTTTCATCATGTTGCCCCTCAAATTCCTCTGTAGTTATCCAACTTTCTTCAAAAGGGCAAGCATTATCTTTTTTTTGTGTAGATACATTCTTAGCTGATTCTCTAGTCTCTATCCATTTAATGACTTGGGCCAAATTAGCAGGTTTCAATTCTTCTCGCAAAGCACTTAGCCCTGGTTCATAAATTTCACAAAATAAATCAATGCATTCATAGTCATTAGGTCTATGACTTCTAGGAATTTGTATTAAAGCACCTAAAAATCTCAAGAAAAACTCATATGGTGATTCTTTCTCTTGCCTCTTTATGTCATACAATTCTGGTACAAGATAAGTTTGATCATCATCATTCAAACTGGACTGGCTTTCAACTTGGATCTCATTATCATCACACTGCAGTGATGAAAATATTACAGTTTTCAAAGTACCCTTATCACAATCAGTGTTCTGAGCAGCCAACTCAGACATTTTACTAGTACGAGTTAGGCTAGGGTAATCAATACTTGCAGCCAGATACCCCTTCATCATTGAGTATTTCATATTGTTTTCAATTTCCATAGCCATTTGATTTGCTTGGTGCAGGTTTGTAGGTTCTTTATATCTTAATAAGTAACCCATCCTTTTGTCAAAAACATCAAGATATACAACCAAGCATTCAACCTCACTTGGTCTTATTTCTTTAGGGATTTCTCTTAAAGCTCTTGAAAATCTGAGATTAAAATATGGGATTAGCTCCTCTTCTTTTATGTGAATTCCCATAAAACCTTTTCTTAATATGTTGGGATTGACTCTTTCACCAAATTGTTCCATAAAAACTATCACCAACTGATTCCATGAGTTAATAGAATAGGCAGGTAAATAGGAAAACCAATCCCTAGCATCACCCCTCAAGGATTGCACAAAAAGCTTCATGACAACATCCTCATGACTGATTTCATAATCCCCCATTACATCCACAAAATGTTGTAAATGCTTAGAGGCTGATTCTACACTTTTCCATGTATATTTAGGCAAATACTTCCTAATTGTCTTAGGAATTGGATTAGGGTAACCACTGACATCACTGAAAATAAAAGTCATATACCTTTGAGTTACAAAACACCCAGAAGGGCTTAATGCAACTTGTTCTCTTTGCATATTTATGTCTGACTTTACATATGGGAAATCACTTATACCCATTTAAAATTCATCAACAATACATATTTATCAAACATATCATTTACCATCTCAACCATGATTCCATTAGTGACTGAAAATATTATTCCTTGCTTTCAGAGATATGATGCAACACAAACATTATTTCATAAGTTCATTTACATATTGCATCATTAGAAGTATGGAAAATCTAATCATTGTTCCTTTCTTGATGCTAGACATCTAGTTTGGAACCATTTTCATCCTTAATTACAAACACCCCTTACAATTATAAATAGTGAACTGTTTAGTTTTGATAAAATACCTGGTAATTTTGGTAGCTATTATTAATATTTTCCTTTATATATCTACTGGTTCTTCAGACAGAGTCACCACCTCTTCAATAGAGAACTGAATTAAAAGAAATATGACATTTCTCTTAAAAACTTGTCAGATTCTGGGTTATTGTCCACAACAGAGTCACACCATACAGCTACCAATCTCTTTTAAAACCACAATTCATCACCATCCAAACTTAACATTCAGCTTCACTTAAACAAATGATTCTGGATAGCCGCCTCCAGCTGTTGTGGTTTCTTTTTTCTCTTTTTCTTTTAAATTTCTCAGAAGTTCTCCCCAATAAAACCACCATTCAACTAATGACTCTAGAACTCATGAATCCTTTGCCAATAGGATGCCATAGATCATAGGATTGTTAGGTTCATTTCAACAACCTCTTCCTTCTAGGGTTGAAAACATTCACTATGTAAATTCAGAATGGAAAATCATTTGACTCTATGCAATGACTCTTAAGAACACCATCTGCAACTAAACGTTTGCAATTGTTCCCCAGCAGAGTCGCCATTCTGTTGGTGTTTTAAATTTCTAGCTAGACTTTGAAACTCTCTAAGAGGTAGCCAACCTCTATATTAAAGAACCACAAAGGCTAATGGCCAACTGACAAGATTCAGTGAAAGACTGACATCTCCTACACTTTTGGCTATGCAGGACCAAGGTGGGTAAACCTACACAATGCCCAAAACTTAATTCACTCATACACCGACATTGCTTTATAAAGCAGATAATTACCAATGAAAAAATACTAAGGGAAGCATTGACAACTTCAAATTTGGCTAAATTCTCAGTAACTCAACCCTCTCTCAGCCATTGGAAAGCAGGACACACAACCAACCAAATAGTAAGATTAAGAATGATTTTGTATTTATAAAATGTTTCTGAGATGCACAAAACTGAAAAATAGATCAATTCCAATTATGGGCCATGGATTCAAACACATAAATGAATTCCCCAGCAAATAGACTTCAACCAGTGGATTTAAATTGCTAATGCTTTGCATCAACTATTAGTGTTTTGCACCAACAATCCTTCTCTTACTATCAATCAGATTCTCCTTATCAAATCCTATCTGCACACCTGAAATCATAATCACCTGCTCAAAGCATTTTAACCATTTCTTTGAAATAGAACAATGAATAGACAAAAAAATCTCATGAAATTTGAGATGATAAACTCAAGGACACTTTGTATTATTGAATCTATATGACTAAAAGTGTACAAATATGGAGACAATTTGAAGATATTCATGAATGTGCAAACACCTTCATGATTTTATTTGCATAAACTGGTTGTATTTACTCATGAATTTAGAAACTTACAGCTTACAAACTCAAGAAATAACTCATAATTTACAATTTTCTATCTACCCAGCCCAATACAAGAACGCATAACCCTTTACCATGAGAGAATAAGAGAAGATATAGAAGAAGAGAAGCAAGCAAGAGCAGCCCTAAACTTGATCTGGAAATGCCATGTGGAAGCTTCATTTTCGTTGATCAAACTGAAAAGAATATCTCCTCTTTCTTCCTTTACAGCAACAAACTTATTCCCTCAAAACTTCCTTTGCTCATCATTGCCTTGTAACTGAAAATATGCCCATGTGGATAATTTCATCATTTCACCTAGCTGTTGGAAAAAACCTCTTTCCCGTGCAAAATCTGTTTCAACTCTCTTTACTTGTTGTACATTATATTTCTCCAAATATTTAAAGTTTTGCAACTTCAATATTTATCCTTTTTGACTTTATTTCAATTCCCCAGCAAAGAGAATGTTCCACATTGAAAATCTCCCAAATACAAAATGAATATAAAATTCACTTTATTTGTTGCAGCCACACTTTGCAATTTTATCTCCAACACATGATACATGTTTATAAAGTGAAAAAATTCACTTTATAAAACACCCAAAATGAATATTTAATTCACTCTCCATTTAATAATATTTCACGTACATAAAGCATTTTAACGGTTAAAACTTTACCTCACATCTCCTTTAATCTCAAAGGAATTCTGCCCAAAGAAAATTCACGGGAAACCAACTTTACCCACACTCCCAAAATACTTGAAATGTTTTATCTAAAACATTTGCTCATTTCAAAATATTTTACCTTTACAAAAGAGAAAATTCCTCTCATCTTTTATTTCTGTTCAGTCTTCTTCACAGCTGAAGAAAATGTATCCCCATGAAATGATGTCTTTTAGAAAGCTTAGTGAATATTTTTATTTAAAACATTCCTTATTCTTACTTTGCGATAATATAATTTTTTTACCTTTTACATTTACCCCCTATATTAAAAGCTTTATGCTTTTAAAATTGTTACACATGTGATTAAAATATCACCAAGAATATTTCGAGTATATGGAATTATAAAATATTTTCTCATGAAATTCATTTCGCTTTTACATTTTAAAGCACTTGGCTTTAATACCCCACATTACCCTCTTTGCCCATCAGATAATATTTTAATTTTGAAATACTTTACCTTTTTGGGGATTTTCATGGGGCCCACCTTTATTTTGCCTCGCATACCTTGCACACATCTCACAGGAAAAACACATTACCCATATTTCTATTTTTCCTCGCATACCTTGCACATTTTTCATGACATCACGTTTTATCTTGTGAGGCATGCGAGGTTTTCCCTAATTTCGTTCACCATTTCTGGTTCTCCGTGAGCCTTGCTTGTTTCTTCCTGGAAATGGCGTTCATCTCTAATCTTCTCTTGTTCCTCCATGCGTGCCTTCTCCAAATGTGTTTCCATGTTCATTGCCCTTGACTTAGACCACGCCTCTTCCCTTGTTGCGTAGACCCTCATGCTTTGATGGATCTCCATCCTTTATCAGGTCGCACCCTCCAACTTCTTCTCTTGTTGTGCCCCTCACCCTATGGCCAGCGCACCTCTATGCACACCTCACACATGGTCACATCCCCTCTATGCATTTCCTGCATACATGGTGCCCAAATGTGACTCGAGCCTCCATTGATTCCTCTATCACCTTGGTGCGCAACCTGCAATGATGGCATCCCTCACTTGGTGCAATGGCTAGCAAATAAAAGATCGTCCAGTTTCTCTGAATTGATGGATGTCTACACCCTGTTCCATGACCAATGATTGGGCCCTTGGACTACAACATCAATGGCAACAACCCTCTTCATCTATTCAAAATACAAAATCAAATTGACCCCTGTCAACCAGCTGGTCGTGCCCCATCAACAACATAAACATTTCAATCATTTTCTCTACTCATCCATCACTCAAAATTATCCAGTTTCAAAAGGGGCACCTTCTAAATGAACTCTTCACTTAGTTTTCCTTTCACATCAAACAGAAACACTCTCCCCCTCACATAGGTTAATAGCCTTTTCACAGAGAATACAAGAGCCCTTATGGTGAAATCCCAATTCAACTTTCATTTTAAATGAGAGATTTAAAACTCGTATTGATTTGAGAATCTCGGTTGAAGTTTATTTCCTGGTCCCCTGTAGTAGCTTCAAGCAAGACACCATTTTATGCACTCTATTTCTCATCATTATATTTCACCTAGAATGCTTCAAAGACATGCTTTGAATAGTTCACAATACAACCCATTATTGAAGAATTTGTGATCACCCTTACTATTTGAAAAACATAGTCAACATTGTCCTTCACTTTATCAATATGAACACTTGAAACATGTACATTCACAATTGAATAATGATCCAGGTTGTCCTCTTCACCAATGCACTTGTGACTAGAAATATTTTGACCTCATGAGTGCGTAAAACATGTCAGGCCCCACGCGGGTCTGGCTAAATTTTTTTTCATTTTCAAACAAATTTCTCACTCAAATTGACTTGATACAACTTCTAAATGTTCTTGAGATGAAAAAGTGAACTGGGTTGCAATTAGAAACTATTTTCTAACAATTTTGGAGAATGGTGAAAACTAGCCAAGTTGGCCCAAGAATCAAACTAGAAAACTAGTCAAACAACCTCTTGGAGCAATGACAACTTGCAGACATTCAAACATTTGATCCGAGAATAAAGTGCAAAAGACGGCTCAGAAAAAAATGCATGAGGTGAAAAATATTAATGGGCAAAGTTTCCCAGTTGGGCTTTCTGAAACAACAGTTGTTCCGAACCAATTAAAACTCATTCAACTACCAATTTGTAAAAATAGTGAATCAACTCCTGGCGAGATGCCATCAGACATACAAGTTCATTAAGGTACCCCGAGCATGTGTACAAAACTAATTCGCTTGAATCATCATCGGTGAAAAGATATTAACGATCAAAGTTGACCACTCAGAAAAGTTATCAGGAATGCAGATGTGAAACTGAACAAATTGCATTTGGTTTTGATCTACTAAAAATAGAAAATCAGATCACAAGGATTTGAAAAATGACACTCGAGATCATTAAGGTATGGAGAACACAAAACATCATTAATTTTTTCATGACAGCCAACTGGTTGCGAAATCCAAGCTCAAACATGAGGCTGTTTTGCAAAACAGACAATCTGCAAACAACAGAACAGTGTCAAATCCTTCCAGCTTCATTTTTTGAAACTTTGTCAAAACTTATCGTGGGAAGTTGAAAACTGACATGCATATTCACACATGTCAATTGAATATGTCTACAAATGGGTTTTGCACGAAAATCAACATGCTTTAAATTACAAGCCTCCAAAGTGGGTTACCTAAGTATTTTTCTTTAGGTGCACTTCTGAAAGTGCAAAAGCAAAATTTTGAAATGGGCATCTCAAATTTTTCAAATTTGAGAGTGCCATCAGTTTATTTTTGTCTAAATAACTTTGCAACTAACTTTTCTCTTCTAATTAGAGTTTTTTCTACAAAAAAATCATCCCATATTCTTTTAGAGTGTAATTTTACTATGCTTTTAGATAAAATATCTTCAGATGAAATATTATTGAAAAGACAATCCTCATCCATCTCCATCAGATTTTCCATACCATAGAAAAAAATTCTATTACTAGGTTCAATTTGTTCTTGTACCTATACATCACCTTGATCATCAATATTTTCTATGGGTTGTTTTTGCTCGGTAGATGTTCCTTCACCCACTTTCCTCTTCTTCTCTCTTGTTCAATCAGACTTCCTCTGCCTAGTCCTTTGACTCCCCTTCACAAATTGCACTTAAATTTCAATTCACCCACATACAAATGTACACACATGCTTTCAATGAATGTAGTTAATATTGCATAAATAGAACACTAAACATTGTTCATTTGTTTTAAAGCCAAAGTAAAAAATAAATAAAAGAAATTATAACATTGGTTTTTAAAACACAATGAGCTCATATTTATACTATATAAGCACTCTATAACCTCAAGCATCATCTAAAATTCATATATATAGGGAAAATTCATGTGTACACAAGATGTAAGAAATAATTAACGTGAGCCACACACTGGATTATTGTCTAGTATCTTTGTATTGACATTAAAAAAAAAAACAAATATTTAAACAAAAATAAAGAAAAGACAAACAAAATAGGTATTAACTAATGATATATTGAATGAATTCAAGTCCCCAAGAAGATTACAACCATATTATCATCATACTCAAATTTTGAATTGTTTGAATGTGAATATAAGGGTCGTACATTACTTATGTTACATAAATCTCTAGTGATATATAGGATGATAAGGTTCATCAATTAAAGTTTCTTTAAATATCTGTATAAATTGTACAATAAAGGTTCATCAATTAAAATTTCTTTAAATACATAAATTACAAACATTATACATGAGCATATTTGGTATATGAAAATATTTAGCATGTAATTAGATGTACACTAGATCACATGATATCACTTACTATCACACTAAATTCATCAATATGTGGATATTTTTAATAATATGGGTACTATAACGCATAGAAAGAGAAAAATCTATTAGAGTAAAAGGTTCTTTACTTAATTATTTTAATTAAGTTATCTTTTATATTTCTCTCAAGATTAACTTAGTTTGTATTTTGTATGAATTATTAAATGCTCCCTTTTAGGTTACACTTTAGGGTTTCTTGATCTCCTTCATAAGGATTGATCTCTTTGTATTATTTCACTTTGTTAAGACATTTTTCATCTTGAAGCTTGTAGAGCACCTTTTATTTTTTCTTTGTATCTCTTTCTCGTGACAGGTTATTTGCATGTAGGTGATTCTTGGGTTCTGTGAAGTTGAATTTCTCAAATTCTACATGGTATCAAAGCTCTGACCTGCTGCTTCCTGTTTGTCTTTTGAAGGATTCATAGAGCTTTAAGGGTTTGGAGTTTGTCTCTTCTAATCTAGGGCATACCTATTTGATTGGAGTCTTTTGAGTCCAAACGGACCTCACCATTGAGTCCGCAACAGTCCAAAATCCCCAAAATGACTATTCATTCATCCATTTTGGACACAGTTGATCTAGGAGGCAAAAAAATTCTAGCCCCAAGGCCATACGGCCCCAAGGCACATTTTTCAAAAAAAAAGGTAATTTTTTTTTAATAAAATGTGCTTTGAAAAAGCTATCGCAGTTCAAAAGGGGTCCACCGCGGCCACCAGCAGAGGCGGTGGCCACCAATACTCACCGTCGGGCCGCCACTAACACACACTGTCGGGCCGCCACCTCCGCCTGTCGGCCGCCCACCCATCACTGGCACCTAGCCTCTATTGGATGACACCCACCCACAGCTGGAGTGCTACCCTAGACCCACCAGAGCACTGCTAGACTAAGCAGAGCGACCAGGGCTCCTTTTTAAAGCCTTTTTTGACCTCTTTCAGTAAATCAAGCGTAAATCGGGCATATGATCTTTGTTTTTTGAAAACAATATATTGCCGGAAAGATGATTTGAAGCCGGATCCAGTGGTATAGGTTTTGTTTTCTTTTTTTTTGTTTTGCTATGTATTTTGCCAGTGAAAGTCAGAACATGTTTTTTGCACTCCAGGGGGCGTAACTTTTGTAACCAAACTCTTTTTTTCAAAAACGAATAGGCGTTGGAAAGGTGTTCAAGTGATATTCAAATCTATAGTTTATTTCATCAAAAAATTTACCAGGTACATAGAATATTTTCTGAAGCATATTTTTCTTTTTCTCACTTTTCATCTTTCAAAATTTTATTGGGGCTTGGGTTCTTGTGCTGTGGGGGGTGTTTTTCTCTTGCTTTCTATAATTTACATCAGAAAACAAGAAATATCTTTCATAAAACATTTTAAAACTCATTCATTATGGCAAACTCTTCCTCTATTGAGCATCTTTCCCCACACAATTATCACACCTGGAAGGCATAAATGACCAGACTTCTCATGTCAAAAGGGTTATGGTCATGTTTAGATGATGTTCAACCTCAGTTGACATGGCCATTTGAGGTTTTTTAGCACAAGAACAGAATGGATGAGGCCATGGGTTTGCTATCCTTGCATGTTTCAGATAGTCTTCTATTTCATCTAGAGGGTTGCACAACTCCTTGGTCTATGTGGTTGAAGTTTCAAACTCTATTTGACACCATTAATCAGTTTTGAGCACTTCGGATTGAGGCCAAATTGACTTCCTTAGTACTTGGTTCATATCCTACCATTGATACTTTTTGATGAATTTCAAATCACTGTGATCATTGTTATAGGGTTGTGGTAAGAAAAAAACAAATGAAGAGTGCATTTACCTGATTCTCTCTAAGCTTCATGGTTCATTTCAAACTTTTTTCTCTACATTCTATTCTACTATGGATGCCTTGGGTGCACACTTTACCATGCCTACTTTTGAGGTGTTTTGTGATCGGTTGACATGAGAGTAGGCCAAGATATCATAGTTGGATGCTCTCACAGAATCTAAGAACCAAGCACTAGTAGCTCAATCATCTAACGAAAAGTAGAAGTAGAAACAAAAGCCGAAGACAGATTTAGCTAGCAGTGAGAATTACTCCAAGCCCCCTCCAAAGTTTGATTCAAAATCATAGTCCCATCCTAAACAGGGAAAATCTTCTAAGTTTGGTGAGTCTTCCTCCAAGACTAAGAAGAAATTAGGCGATCCTTATAGTTTCTATGGCAAGGAAGGACATCCAGTTTCCAAGTGTTGGAAAAGATTAGAGGCTTTAAAGGAAGCCATATAACAACATCATATCATCTCACCTCAAGATCCTTCTCCACCCATGGGGAAAGGTCATGCTCTTTTTTCACAAGCATTATCTTCAGGGTCCACTTGGATTCTAGATTTTGGTGCCTCTCACCATATGACACACACATAGGATTTGGTCACCGCACTTGTAGCTATTGGCACTACACACATTATAGTTGGTGACTCAACACAAGTTTCAGTTAAGGTTTTAGGTACTATTTAATTGGATGGTGGTTGTCTTCAAGATGTACTTGTTGCTCCTAAAATTTTGACAAACCTTCTTTTTGTTTATCAGATTTTCCATTCTAGCTCTGGTAAGATAGTTGAGTTCTCACCACATGATGTGGTTATTTAAGATCTTCATGATCCTGATCTAGTTTTGGCTAATAGGAGTGTTGATTCTACATCTCACTTATACACATTTGATGGATTTGAGAGTTCAGACAATTCAGGTTCCTCTCTTATAACACATGGAGACTCAGTGAGCAAGATTTGGCATGAACGTTCATGCCATGTCAATTACAGATATCTACAGTAGATGAGTACTCAGGCACTTGTGATTGGGCTCCCTAAGATTTCCTAAACTGATGTGTTTTTCGTGGTTGTGCACTTGGCAAACATCACTAGGATTATTTTCCTATGGGTAGAGCCACACGTGCTAAGGCACCCTTGGAATTGGTCCATAGTGACCTTATGTGTTTTTCCACTCCTTTTTCAAGGGCCCTATATGTGCTCACTTTTATTGATTACTTATCTAGATGCACATGGGTGTACTTTCTTAACTACAAGTCTAATGCCTTTGATTCATTCAGGATCTTTAAGACATTTATGGAGAAGTAGTCTAGACATTCTATCAGACAGATACACACAAATAATGGGAGGAGTATGTTAATCAAGCTTTCAGGGATTTTTTCACTAAGCATGGCTTGCAGCATTAGTTTACAGTACCTTACACCCCTCAGCAGAATGGTGTTGCTGAGAAAAAGAACAAAACCTTATGAGAGATGTCCAATTGTATGGTATAGTATCGAGCCATGAGCTCTTCATTTTAGGTTGAGGTATTCAAATATGCCAATTATATTCAGAATTGGATGCCTCATAAGGTATTGTGATATATGACTCTTGAGAATGCTTAGACTCGTGTCAAGCCTGATGTTTCTACATTTTGAGTTTTTGGTAGTGAGGATTGGGCATTTATTCTCGATGGTTAGTAGAAAGCCATGGAGAGGAAGATCCGACCACTCATATTTGTTGGCTACTATGAGGATCTTAAGGCATACAAGTTGTTTGATCCTGACTCTAGAGAGGTCTTATTTTGGTGGGATGTTCAGTTTGATGAGTGCTTTCCTCTGATGGATTCTCCATCACCAGCTCCTCCCTCACTGCCTACTCCTCCCTCTTCATCTCTTGAGGATGATGCAAAAGATGATCCACCATCTCCACTACCAGCAGACACTCAGAATTTTCCCAAGTGGTCCCATGTTATTATTGAGGTAGCTGGATCTTTAGCAAGTGATCCTTCAAATACTTGTCACACTTGTGCTCAAATAGCTGGTACTAGCCTTTTGAGTCATGCCATTTCAGATGATCCTCAGAAGTTTTCAGAGGCAACAGGTCACCTTGAGTGGGATAGGGCCATGGATGAGGAGTATTCTTCTTTGATGAAGAATCATACTTGGGATCTTTGTCCTCTTCCTAAGGGAGTAAAACTGGCTTGATGCAAGTGGGTGTACCATACCAAGTATGTTGTAGATGGTTCCATTGAAAATTATAAGGCACATCTTGTTGCAAAGTGGTTTTCTTAGGTGGAGGGTATTGACTACTCTAATACATTTTCCCCTATTGCCAAGATGAATTCTATTCACTTTGTACTTTCACTCGCAACTTCACAAGGATGGACAGTATTTCAAATGGATGTGAAGAGTGCCTTCTTACATGTAGAACTTTATGAGGATATCTATATGGAGCAGCCTTAGGGATTTGTGAAAGACACTTATTTGGTTTGCATACTTTGAAATTCATTATATGGTCTCAAACAAGCCCCTCAGGCTTGGTATGAGAAGATGGACTCTTTCTTGTTTTCCTCTCACTTCACATGTTCTCATTCCGATCGCACAGTGTACACTCAGCATCAGGAGGGTGATCTTTTGATTCTTGTGCTATATGTTGATGATCTCATTATTATAGATAGCTCATCCTCCATGATTTAGAGAGCTTTGATGGAGCGGTTTAAGATGACAGATCTCGGTCTTCTGCATTTTTTTCTTGGCCTACAAGTTATTCAATCTTTGGATGGGATTTCCATATTTCAGTAGAAGTATTCTCTTGATATGCTCTAGTGATTTGGCATGCTTTATTGCAAGCCTTCCACCACACCATTTCAATTAGGTGTTGTTTTGTCTTCCACTTGCTCTACACCTCCAATATATCCCACTTTATACAAATAGTTGGTTGGTAGTTTGTTGTACCTGACACATTCTCATCCTGATCTTTCCTTTGTGATTGGCCTTGTCTCTCGATTTTCACATGATCCACATGAGATTCATTGGAAAGCTTCCAAACGTATCTTGAGGTACATTCAAAGCACCACTCATTATGGCATTCACTACACTTTAGGATCCCCTCACATTGTTGGCTTCATTGACTCAGATTGGGTTGGTGATGTCAATGATTGGAAGTCTAATTCTGGCTTTGTTTTTTGCCTTGGTTCATGTCCTATCACATGGTCTTGCAAGAAGCAGTTTGCTATTGCATTATCATCTACAAAGGTTGAGTACCGAGCACTAGTGTTAGCTAGTCAGGAGATTCTATGGCTTCGACAATTGATGACAGAGTTTGGGTTTCCTTTTGATAGTTCCACTATTCTCTGGTGTGAGAATCAGAGTGCCATTCACATTTCTCACAACCCAGTGGAGCATCAACAGACTAAGCACATTGAGATCCACATGCACTTCATTAGGTAGTTGATTCAGGATGGTTATCTCATCTTGGAGTGCATTCCTATTCAGGAGCAGGTTGCAAACATCTTCACTAAACCTTTGGCATCGTCGCATTGTCTTCAGTTGCACTCCATGCTTGGGGTGAAGGAAGTTGTCCTTGGGGGGTCTCTGTGATGCCTTCCTTCATATATTTTTTTTCATCAAGTTTCCTCATCTCTTTTTGGAGATGAGTTTTTTCCCCACTAGGCTTTCTCCTTTACTCCACTTTATAGAGATTTGGTTGTATTTAGGTACCTGATCAGGCCTAGTTGTTGGGACCCATGTTTTCTTTCAAGCTTGTAGTTGCATTGATTTCATGCATTTAGTTTGTAGCTACTCCCTAAGTTCATCTTAAGGGGGGGTGTTAGAGTAAAAGGTTCTTTACTTAATTATTTTAATTAAGTTACCTTTTATATTTCTCTTAAAATTAACTAAGTTTGCATTTTGTAGACATTTAATAATTATTCTAATTATTAAATGCTCCCTTTTAGGCTACACTTTAGGGTTTCTTGATCTCCTTCATAAGGATTGATCTCTTTGTATTATTTCACTTTGTTAATACATTTTTCATCTTGAAGCTTGCAGAGCACCTTTGCTCTTTTCTCTATATCTCTTTCTCGTGACAGGTTATTTGCATGCAGGTGATTCTAGGGTTATGTGAAGTTGGATTTCTCAACTTCTACAATATCATTCTCAAAATACCTAAATGTGTAGATCACTAGCTCATATTATACATTTTACAAGACATTTAAGCCCATAATTTTCAATATCATATGTGATTTAAGGAAAGCCAATTAGATCAACATTAAAAAGGCATTCCATGGAGATCCTTGAACCACAAAAATAGTTTAGAGACAAAGAACTAAATTAAATTATACGTGTATCACAACCCTTTATGTATTCAAATAAGGGGTATTGTTACATGTATCATGTACATCAACCCTTAAAATGTATTCAAAGAAGATAGCTTGATATTTCTAGCATTAGATTTAGATAGCATTGAGATCATAAATAATGTGTTCTAAAGAAATATAAACTAGAGATTTAATATCTTGAGAATCACATGATGAAGCATCTAGTAAAGAGGAACTCTAGAGGATACTTGAGAAAAGGGGAATCTAAACTTGTACAAGTAGTTCAAGAATGTATTTAATGTAGGGTAGGTGAAATTATGAATGAATAAAACTTAGGTTAACAAAGGAAATTTGGGTCAAACCTTAATTTTGGAGGCGGATAGTACACACACCATAAAAGGATAACAAGTAGATAATTTGTATTGGTTATAGGGCATGAATAAGTTAGAAAAGAATGTGCAATTATGGATTTTCAATAAGGGGACTTGATCTCCAAGTATAATGCACATAATCAATTCAAGTGAACCTAAGATGTGCCAACCTAATACAAGAGCATGGGAAAACTTGGATACACATTAGGTTTGGAAAGATCTAGTTAATTTTTTATGATAAAATATGGATGGAAAAGGTAGTCACATATGAAGGAGAGGATCCATAGAAAGGCATCAACATCATTTTCAATAAAATCCAATTGAGTGAGTGGGCATGGGAATAATGTAGAGAGTGCAACAAGATCCTCAACAAATAAAAATGGGGAAGGAGAATGGAACACATAAGTGCTACAAAAACTAAGTTGGAACCTAAGAAAAGTTCACTAACATAGAGGAAGTTCTACCCAAAGAAGGTACAAAGGTGTCCAAAAAATATAGATAAGTCCAAGGCATGAGGATGTACACTTGAGAATAGGAGGAAATATTTCAAGAAAATAAATTGGAAACTAAAATGACTCCAAGTAGGGAAGATAAGAATGAAAGAAAATATAAAAGATAAAATAAGTGAGAAAAATCACAACAAACAAGGTGTATTAAAAAAATATAAAATATAAAGAAATCTATTATTAAGGTATATGTAATAATGGTAAAAAAAATTAAGTTAATAAAAGTGTTTAGTGGCTTTTCCACTTTTATCAAAAAAAAAAAAGGTATATGGAAGAATGGGTGAGGGGGGTCACAATATACATGACATAGAAAAAAAAGTCAAAAGTCAAAATGATACCAAGAAGTGACATAAAAATCATATTTAACACATGTTTAAATTTGCTTGTGTCAAAATTTAAGACAAAAGGTGTCTTTGCATCATCCCCATGCTAACTAGGAATGTGAAAATGTTCATAAAGAAAATCTAAAAAGAATGGAAGAACATAGAATTGGTGATCAATAATAATAAAATATAAGAACTTAATTCATATATCTCATATTAGGTGGTTTCTCTAAATGTCATGGGTAAGCTCGATATCATCATGTAATATAAGAAAAGATGATGAAGCATGAATGTGCATACATGATCTAGGCTAACAAAATAGATCATCAATTTACATATTCCAAGCATCATGAAAAGTATATATCTAAATGAATTTATTGATAGGTCTCACATGAGATATGGGGGAATGGTGATCATGTGAAACACATCATAATGTATAAAATAAGGAAGGATATAAGAATAACATGTGGCTCTATGGACATATCTAATCATCATGACATGTAGAAGGAATATCATCATAAGATGCAACAATTTCATGTATAAATTTAAGGGAGAAGTAGCTTTAAATCACATAATACATTCAATGTTTATCTATTTAACACACTAAGTGAAGTTAAACATATTCTTAAAAATTTCATAGTATAATTTTGTAAGTGCGCTTGAATGATCCAAACTTGTGGGTCTTTGTACATGTGTATATCATAACCTAATAACCCTAGTTCTCAACCATATTCAAATGAAAAATAATGAAAACTAACTTCAAATGCACTCATGAAAAGAGTGGCATAATCAATTATAAGTTGAAGATCAATTTACCTTCAAAAATAGCTCTCCAATTGTCCAAATACGTTTTCTTTTGTTGAAATAAGCCTTCTATTGTCGAAATAAACCTTCTTTTTATTGAAATAAGCCTTCCTTTTTGTTTTAGCGAATTTTCTTGAGTTGAAAAATTCTAATATATATATATATATATATATATGGACAATTTTCAGCCTAAAAAAAATCGACCAACCACTTGTCATTCAGTCATGTTTTGGTCGAGCAAGTTCTGATCGAGAGGGTTTCAGCTGAAGCCTGTTCAACCAAAAATGGTCCGACCAAACATATCTAGTTGGAATCCTACTTGGCAGCCAACTCACCTTTTTTAGAGGTTTCTGAAACATTCAACTTCAACAGAGTATTTCTTCAGTCAAAATGTTTTTTCTACAAAAAGGAAAAATACCCTTTTGTAGAGCTTGGAGTGGTGAATCCAAATATGTATTTTTTAAATATTTTGATTAGCTTTAATATGTTTTTTTTAAAATAATAAATATATTAATGTATAATAATATGATAATGAAAAATGGTGCAAGAAGTGAGAAATGTGTAAAATTTTTGAAAACCTACAGGATTGAAACTCCCCAGGGAAGGCTCGGAGGATGGATCTCTTTTTCATTCTTCCTTTCAAGATCGAAATAGTGGCAATAGCATTGCTATAGATCTTATAGAGGAGGAAAAAATGGATGTGATCATGCTAAAATACCTCACTCTAATATGCCAATTAATTGGCCCTATGACAAAAATAAAATCAGAGATTGGTTGGCTGAAAATTGGCGAGCAATGGTGATGGTGAAAGTTTTTCCCAAGGGCTTCTTTATAGAAATATTCACTTTAGTTGAATAGAAGGAAAGTGTGGCTTAGGGTGGTCTCTAGAGGATTTGTGGTTTTCCAATTTATATGCAACTTTGGTACCCTAATTTTGACTCGGTTAGTGCAGACCCGTATGAAAAACCAGTGTGGATTCATTTGTACAACTTGCCACTGGAATACTGGGTGGAAGAATGTGTTGATAAAATTGGCATAATGCTTGGTACTGTCATGGATATCGATGGTGAAATTATGGAGGGAGATTCATACCTATACGTGAGGTTACAAATCGTGGCTATTTCAAAAGTCCCTAGCGAGATTCTTCTATACACTGATGGTCGCCAACGAATGGTGAAGGTAGATATTGAAGAAGATAGATTTTTCTACATAAAGTGTGGCAGTAAGAAACATCGAGAGGTCTCTTGCAACAGGAATTCAAAGACAAGGAAATTTGGGAGGTCGCGTGACAAGCTTGACCCATTGATCCTTGCCTTGGTCCCTGCTAATGAGTTGTCTGGGTTGGACTATGGTAATTTGAATTTGGGCGTGGTGACAACAAGATCACAAAACTAGGCTAGTTCTAGGGGCAAGGAGGTTTCGATGGTGGAAGAGGAAAAATCAAATTCTAAAGGAATTTCTACTCCTCCGAAGCAAGATATGTCGGTTGCAAATGTGAAGATGGGTCTTGGTTGTAGACCTATTGAGTTTGGATTGACTGGGGAAACATCTTTGAAGGAATTAATATTTGAAGTGAACCCCAAAACAATTGTTGTTGGTAGGGTGGAGGGGTTGGTGAAAGCTAATGCAAATTTGATGGATCCCCAGATGGGTTTGGCATCTGAGGCTATGGAGGATGCCTTTTTTGAAGACGATCCCTTAGATGCAAATGAATTGGATCTCATTGATCCAAGGCATATCTGCCAAACTACGTCCAAACTCCTAAATAGAGAAAAGAAGGGTAAAGGAAGAAAATATCTCAGGTAGAAGTAGGAAGAAGAAGCTGGAGATTTGGGGCTTCTTAGTGTTAAAGACTTTTTTCTTTCCAAGGGAGAAAAAATCTCCCTTGGAGGATGATGAATATCCTCTCATGGAATGTCAGGGGCTTGAATGCCCCTGAAAAATGACGCTTGATCAAGCATCTTGATAAAATTTTGGCAAGCATTGTGCTTCTACAGGAAACAAAGATTAGTTCTACGAATGGTGAAAATTTCATTAGATATTGCAAGAAGTGGTCAAGGTTCTTCTAGGGGTGACTGGTTCGGTAGGTGGTTTGGCGATCTTATGTACAAACAAAGTGGATACCAAATTCATTAATGGCTACTCAAGTTGGCTCCTTTGTATAGTTCAAAGCAGGCTTTTAAATTTGCATTTTCACCTATTCAATGTCTACATACCAACAAACACATAGGAAAAGTTAGTAGTTTGGAACACTATCAAAACACATTATGTTTCTCTCGAGGACAATATGGAAATCTTGGGGGGCGAATTCAACGTCATTCTAGATTTGAGTGAGAAAATTGGTGGGATTGGCAAGGAAACCAAGGCCATGAGGGATTTCAGAGAATTTGAAGGCTCATTGTCAATTATGGGTTGGATCCCAAAAAATGAAACATTCACTTGAGCCAATAGGTGAGCTAGCTTCACTAATATTGTTGAATGCTTGGATCAATTCTTTGTTGGAGAAGTATGGATGGGAGTTGAATTTTTTTCTAAGGCATGTATTCTCCCTATTGCGGTATCAGTTCACTTTCTAGTACTCTTAGATTTGGGATTAAGTGAGAGACCCACAAAAGGGTACTTCATATTCAAATCAATGTGGTGGCATAATCAGGACTTGATAAAGAATCTATAACAATGGTGGAAGGAGGATTTATGTATTTATGGGACTATTAGCTTTTTCTTTGCTAAGAGATTGTCAAACATAAAGAGAAAACTAAAGCATTAGAATAAAGAGGTTTTTGGCAATATTTTTATTGAAAAAGAGCAAGTGGGGAAAGACTTGGAAGTCCTTAATGAGCACATGATAAGTTATGGCATGTCATAGATATAATATGAAGTCGAAAAAGATCTCAAAGCCAAGCATGCCAAATTTCTAGCAAGGGAAGAATTATTCTAGAAGGACAAGGCCTGCGAGACATGGCTCCAAACTGGTGATGCAAACACATCCTTTTTTGATAACTCGACCAAGATGCATAGAGGAAAGAACCATAATAAGAGTATTACGAGTCTAGATGACACTATTTTCAATGAAAAGGATGAAATAGAAAGTGAATCTATAAGGTATTTTGAAAATATTCTGGCAGGCAGGCGAGTTGGTCTAGACGATAGTAGCAGATCCTTTTTATCTTACATTCCTAACTGCCTTGGGGTGGCTGAAAGAAACATGTTGTGTTCTCCTTTTTCATTGGAAGAGGTCAAAATGGTAGTATTTGGTATGCACCCTGATAAGGCCCCAGGACTTAATGGAATGAATTTGAAATTCTATTAGAGGTGTTGGCATTTCATGGGGAACGACATTCTGGGTGTGTTGGAATATTTTTGAAAGAAACAAAAAATTGTCAGAGAGGTTAATAACACAACCATCGCTTTGTTACCGAAGAAAAGTGTGTGATTTTCTTTCAATGACTACTGCCCAATCACACTTTTCAATTCGATTTACAATATAGTGAAGAAGGTGCTAGCCAATAGGTTAAAAGGAGTACTTGATAAGCTTATTTCTGAAGGGAAAATTGGGTCCAGTCCTGGTAGGGAAATTATTGACAACATTATAAAAAATGTCGAAATAGTTCATACCATGACTTCTAAGAGACAAAAAAGCATGTTAATTAAGCTTGATATGAGCAAAGAATACAATCATGTTAGGTGGGATTTTATGCTCAAAGTGCTCAACAGGTTTGGCTTCTTTGATCAATGGATTAATATGATAAGGTTCTGCATTTCAACTCCATGCTACTTGATATTGGTAAACGACTTAGTATGTGGTTTCTTTAGTGAAACTAATGGACTTCGTCAGGGGGACCATCTATCCCCCTTTTTGTTTGTAATCATGGTTGATGCTATGGGTCACCACTTCAAGGTATTGAGATCAATTAAAATATGGAAATGAATTTATGTGGCAGAAGACTTGGGTCTAATGACTCATTTGCAGTTTGTCGATGACACACTGCTCTTCGGGGAAGCAATAGTTCATGAGGCTAAAGTAATAAAAGGTGCATTAGACGAGTACACTTTGGCCTTTGGACAAATTATTAACAGACGAATCTGAAATCTATTTTTTCAATACGAAAGTTGCTTTGTGAAGATGGATTGCAAGCATTATGGGCTTCTCAATAGCCTCTCCTCCCTCTACGCATTTAGGCAGGCCAATTTTCCATGGTGCTTGCATAACTGATCATTGGCAGTAAACAATTGCAAAGTGCAGAGCTAAGGCTAGTGCATGGAAAAGAAAATGGCTATCTCTCATAGGGCGTATTCTAATAATTAAATCAATTCTAGCAGTTGTATCGATATATGTGATGTTGTGCTTTGACATGACCAAACAAAGCAATTTGTGAGGTGGAAGGTTTTATGAAAATATTCCTTTGGGATGGTGCCAAGGATGAAAAATTTATACCATTGATCAACTAGAATACTTGTTTGGGGAAGGATCATGGTGGTGCTGGGCTTAGATGGATGGATCTCCAAAACTGTGTGCTTGGAGCTAAACTATGCTAGATAAATTGTCGTCATCCTGAATGACAATGGTGTAAGATTATGTGAAAAAAGTATTTGGACCGCGATGACCTAGATCGTATCCTTACGGTGTCAAAATCAAATGGAGGCTCAGTGGTGTGGAAGTTCTTGTGGAGCTACAAGGATGTTATTACAAACCATCTCACATGGAAGATTGAGAATGGATGAAAAGAAAATTTCTAGTTCGATTTATGGAATGGGTACAACATCCTGTTGAATTACTTTGGTGAGAGGGAATGGTTGAGGCAAGTAATTCAGGTTAAAGGAACATTAGTGGAAAACTATGTTTGTTCCTCAACAGGTGGTGTATGCTCAGTGGATGGGTGGCTAGGCTGTGATTTTTTTGCAATTCCACAAGAGGATATTTATGCTCTTAATAATTTGTTGGAATAGAGGAGAGTTATAATCTCAGACTTGGAAGATGAAATCATATGGTCTGCTTCAAAGTCCAGGGAATATTCTACTTGGCTAGGCTATGAGGTTCAATGTGAGCAAGGCATCTTTGGGAGCTGGCCAACTAAAATTTGTTGGAGGTAGGGCCTCCTACCCAAAGCTAGTGCATTCCTATGGACAATGCTCCATAATCAGATTCTTACTGGGGATAGGCTCAGATCAATTGGTATCCTTGGACCAAGTTGGTGCCTTCTTTGCTGTAAGAATGAGGAGATTGTGAATCATTTTCTCTTGAACTACCCCTTTGCATCTAAGTGTTGTGTTTGGTAGATGCATGGATTGATGCACCGTCAACGGTGGTGTGGCATATTTGGAAGGAGAGGAATTAGAGGGTGTTTAGAGATTCAAGCTTGGTTGTGGAGGTTGTACTCAAGAAGATCAATGATGAAATTTTTGAAATGTTGAACTCTAATAGAAGCAATCCCAGGGGCACATTGTTTACTAGATGGGATGATTCTCTTTAGAAGGCTTGTTCTGCTCTTAAGCCCCCTAATTTGGATCCGATTATCTCAAGGAAGCTAAGGGAAGATGTTAGGTGGGTTCCCCTAGCTATAGGTAAACACAAATTGAAATTTTATGGGGCCTTTAAGGGGAACCGAACAATTTTTGGGATTAGTTGTGTAATAAGACACTAGAATGGTGAATGCATTTGGGCCCTTGTAGACAATATTGGTGTTTCCTCCAATAATGAAGCTAAAATGATGGCTTTAGCCTAGGGTCTGAGCTTATGTTTAGCAAAAGGAATTAAGGAGCTCAAAATTTAAGGAGATTCACATATTTGTATCAGCACAGTTGGTAAAATGTCAATTCAGAATTAGAAATTAAAAGGATGGATGACCATGATTGGAAGATGTTTAGAAAAATTTGATGCATATTCAATTGGACATGTATTCCAAGAAGCTAATTGTGCAAAAAATTATATGACCAATTTTGGAGCATCTATGTGTTGAATCCCCATTTGAAGTTACTCTTTGAAGGAATCTCATTGCCTAGTGGTCTCAGTGAATGGGTGGCTTGTTGGCCCACAGTTGTCGTTGCACCAAAATATCGACCTATTAATGCCCAATACAATTTCTTGAGATAACAGATCCATGAGAGATGGTTAGTCCATGTAACAAATTCTGAGGGGAGTGTTGACCATCTACCAATAAACTCCCCCTCAGCGTTACCCGAGGGGATTCAAACTCGACACCTTTGGCTCTGATACCACTTATTGGCCCATAATTTCCATTGCACTAAAAGATCAACCTATTAATGCTCAATACAACTACTAGAGTTAATGGATCCACGAGAGGAGATTATTCCATGTCACAAGTCTCGAGGGGAGCACTAACCATTTGCCAACATGGCTAAGGAAAAGCCGACGGGATCTCCACATAAGGCAGCGAAATGGTATACATGTTGAAGTACAACTTTGTTGTTTTTACTTGCATACACCCCACACTCATTCATGGGATGAAATTTCAATCCTTCTAAGTTATGGTGATGATCCTCTTGGTAGTGCTTTGCTCTTCTTTCCTTTCAGTTGGTGGCTGGTAATTATTGTTCGATGATTCCTCCCTTCCTGTCTTGTAACCAGAACTTATGTGGCCTTCTATGATATGATCGGTCATGGTTGTTGGACCCAAGGGAAAACTAAGAGGGGTGAATTGTTCAATAATATTTAGCAACTTCAACCATTCAAAACATGAAAGTGATTCATCATTGCATTATAGAAAAGATGTTTGCATTAAAGATAAACATCCACAACATGACAATTTTTTTTTTTTGCATGGAAAACTTGATAGGGGAAAAACCACAGTGGAGATTAATCCACAATTTGAGTACTCAAAGTATAGATATTATAAAATGAATGCACTTGCATTCAGGCACACTACCTAGAGCTCACCGCTCAAAGGATAAAAGCTTACTACCTACAAAATTCAGATTAAGACCATCTGAAGAGGTGAACTGAGATAATAGCATTTGATAATGCCAGGTAATAGTTCTGGTGAAGCTCATAAATCTTATTCAAGATCTACTTTATGCTTTTCCAATTCACTCTGCCATGTTCTACCCTTTATTTTTCTTCACATCGGATTCACATTACTGCTTGCTATTATTCGCAATTCGCCCTATACATACATGTATCTTTTTCCCATCCACATTAAGTGATGAAAGTACTCTCTTATATATATCCACAATCAAAGATGAGTTCATTCAATAGTTGGATTCATATGATATCAAGAATACTTTTAACTTGTCAGCTAGATCTATCACCAAACCATTATGCGCATCCTCCAAAGTTGGTTAAGACCAAGATAGGAACCATGCAACACTTAATTCAACAATGAAACTTATAATTGATTTCTTCTTATACGTCTACAAATTCTATCTCTGTTGGGTTGGCCTTCTAACATAGATAATTGATAGATTAATGTACCATACCTCCTAGATCACTTATTAGTGAGTGCACATCAAAAATAAGATATTGCAATCCTCTGAAAACCTTCTTCAAAGGTTCATAACCCAAAATACTTGTCTGGTGAGATGGTTAGACCAACTTTTATACCTTAAACCAGATCTTTTGTTCTTTGCTATGTTCTATCGATAAGAGCCAAAAATAGTGTTGCTCATTCAGATGCAGGACTAGAGTTGGATGACTTGGGTTTCCATAAATGACAACACCTAAAAGAAAAACTCCTTAGCCATATGCCAACAATCTCCCCCTTTGGCATTGATGGAAACACTTAGTGAAAAATGACTAAGTGTTGGAATCACTAGGTATACTACCAAACTACTTGCTATAATTTTCTCCCCCTGAGATTTATAAGTCATTCTCTCCCCTTATAAGGCATTTTTCATTGCATTCTCTCCCCCTTTGACATCAATGACAAAGCTAGGATGCCATATGCCAAAAAGCTTACCAAAAAGGTGATAAAATACGTGTACAAAATCATCAATCATATATATATTCTTGTAGTACTTCTCAAAATTTCAAGATTTTTTTTTTTTTGATGAATAGCCAGATCTATATTAATATAAAGATAAAATTACAAATTCACAAAAAAGGGCGGGTGGTAAGAAGACACACCCCGAAAGTCACATGGGAAGAGCCCAGAAAAGCCAAAATAACGATCACATGGGCCTAGCCCAGAAGTCTAAGAACAGGAAATAATTTTTTTTACACAGCCAAAGTAGTGCCAGTAGAGCCTGGGGGATCCCTGTCATCCAAATTTTTCCCCCATACATCAGCGAGGTTTGGAGTGACGTTAGGAGGAGCACCCCAACCATCATCATCTTTATCTTTATATTTTTCTTCTTCCTCACGCCGAGGCAAGATTGCAAGAGCCAACTGAGGAAAAAAATTTCCACTGGTAGGCCAACTAGAGCCAGAAGTAGGCGGAGCATCAGAGGGCCACCCTAAAAATTTAAAGAATTTGAAATCAATTTTTACTGCTTAATTTATTTTTTAAGAGATTAACTTGTTGGTTTTCTTCATTTTCAGAAGAAATTTTTCCCAACTATCAATTGTAGTCCCAATGTTGATAATCAAGTTGTTCTTCTTAGAAGTTTTGTTGATGATCTCAATAAGAGATTTTGGAATTGTAATTGTTTCTTCCAATTTTTCACCATTTTTCAAAATTTCCACCAACAACTCTAGTTTGAATTCAACTAAATATTTTACCTTCCAAAAGGTGTCCACAAGTACATTCTTGGACAATTGAATTTTTATTTGGGCTACTTGCAATTCCCAGATTATTCTTCTTATGACTCCATCTTGATCTTGAGACATATCATTTTTTTTGCCAATTTCATTCAGTTCTATCTCAATTTGATCCAACTTCTCCTTGTAATTGTTCACCGCATGAGGCCAGTGGACACAATAGTTGTAGATCTTTGTGGCTGAGTCAATACACTTCCTTAATTCATTCATCTTTTTTTTGAGCTTGGCAAGAGATAGTTTGAATTTCTCTTTCAGGTGAGAGATAATTTCACCTTCTTCTCTACCTCTATCTTCAAATCCCATTGATTCCTTGCTATACTAAATCATTTCTTCAGGTAAAACATATTTTAGACCTTCCAATATTATCTTGCAGTGCTCAATATGAGAATTTGGAACTTCCAGAATTAAGTCTTAATTATAAGATGGTCTGGCTGACCATAACCTTGCAATATTTTACATACCACCTGTGCTTTGGATAAGTTGTTGAAGTTTTTCTTTTGACAGATCTTCTTCTTCTTCACTGCATTTTTCAATACCAAAATAATTTTCTAGTTGATTCTCAGGATCTTCATCAAATTCTTCATCCAGAATGTCCACAAATTCCTTCTCTTTCCCTTTTCCTTCAATCTTGGGAACTTTAATTTTTGGAGGGTTGTATTCAACAATTTCCTGACCTCTCTTTAGCCCTCTAAAAATGCTACCGGAGGACGAGACAATTTCCATTGTCCTCACTGGAGGAGACATAATGATTGATCCACACCTCATAAGCACGTTCTTACTACAACTTTCAAAATTTGAATCTCAATTAGATAGATTCTTAGAATAAGAGTAGATTTGAGTGCATACCGGTTTATCCGATGTCCATGCTACATTCTCAATTTTTGGAAAAGAATTCATAAATTACATAACTAGACACATAATTAGGGTACCAAACTTGAATGGATACATTGATTCTTTTGTCAACTTGATATTTTTCAACATCTGATCTTTCAATAATCCGCACAGGTTAAAATATCATCCTTCAGCTATCATCTTATGAGCAATGTATACAACACTAGCTGATGTGGCCCCTTCTCGATTTCGGTAGAATATTTTATAGGTTATGCCATGTGCAATGTACTTCATGATGGGATCTTTGATTGTAGCTATAAGCAAAGCTCTTTGATCTCCAATTATCCCAGTTATGGTTTCTATCTCCTTGTTTCAGATAGATTTCTATTTAGGAACATCACCGACTTTGCACAAACCAGTTAGTCACTCAATCACTTCTTTTGAGATTGCGTAGGGTTTATCCAAGGTTAACATATCATCGTGCAATTTTTTCAACAAGAATTTTACAACTTCTACATCTGTGAAATATGGAAAATCACTTCACAAATCTAGATTTCTGTGTTTGGCTTTGATTAATTGTTTCAATTCATCAGGAAGCAATATATTTCTCATAGATCTGATTTTTTCACTATTATACTCATGCAATTTGATTGATCCTTTTATTTTATCCATTCTTATCACATTTTTAGGGTTCATAACTATACACCGAATTATATGAAGAATTCGAGAGTAATTTGAAGTACCTGGTAAATTCGTTGATGAATTTTCTTCTACTACTTCAAAAACCACTTGTCAGGTTCTCTCCATCTTCTCTTCGATGATGCAAAGTGACAAATGATGGCTTGGTCTTAAATTTTATAGTTCGCATATGCACAATAAATGCACTTGCCCTAAAAAAATTTGGACACTCTATTTTCTTAGGCTACGACAAAAAAATCTTTTGTGGACCAATAGGTTTGCTAAATTGATTTTTCTAAGAATATCAAGACTTCTATATATCGAGAGTACTCCTTCATGACTATTTTATCTACTCTCGTACCATCTATAAACAGGGGAGGAAGGATTTTATGATAAAAACTCCCCCTAGGTCGATGGCCTAAAATCAATTACCAGAAGCAGGTTCCGGTATGGAACTATTTCCAACATCAGAATCATTTTTCTTCACCCATGTCTTCTTCATTTGATCTCTGAAATCATTTGCAGTTGTCTTTTCCTTTCCTTTGTCATTTTTCTCTATTTTCTTCTCTCTGTATACCCGACCTCTTCTGTCTATGTTCTTGTTTCTACAAAATCTAGCAATATAACCATTCTTGTTGCAGTGGTAGTACACAATGTTTCTTTGTCCATTCCACTGGTTTCTTCTTAGTCTGCATTGATTAGCAATATGCCCTAACTTCCCACATGCATAAAATTCAATGTTTCTTCTAATAATAGAGTGACTTGACATATTTTTGCATTCAGTTAATTTATGACCATGCTTTTTGCAATTGAAACACTGACCAAGGAATGATGAATCTCTTGTCCTTACATTTATTCTACACTGAGCAATAATATGACCAAACTTATTACAGGCAAAACAATAGCCATTAAATTTTTGGGCATTAGGTTTTCTTACCGGATACCTTCCATTTTTGTTCTATCTGAGATTATTTTTTACTGATCTTGAATTTTCTTCCTTTTCATATCCAAGACCTCTCTTATCATTTCCAATTTTCTGTCATTGAGTTAGCTCATCAAGCTTTATTGAACTAATCTTGAATCTTTCTTTAAATTCATTTGCAATTTCAAGATCATTTTTAAGAGTAGTAATTTTCTTACCAAGTTCTTCTTCATTGCTTTTGGTTCTTTGCAGTTCACTTTTCAACTGATTAAGTTCTCCACTTATTCTATTGCATTCATTAGATTTCTCTTTTAGAGTTTGAGCAAGATTTTCTTCACTCTTCTTCCTTTCCTCTATCTCTTTTGTCATCTTTATTATCATAGATTCCATTTCATGTTTCAGATTGGTATTTTCTCTGGAAAGCTTTTCACATTCTCCAGTTATCTCCTTCAAAGTTTGATTAAGATGAGCATCATCCATATATTTTTCCCTTCTGATATATCTGATCACAAAGATCTTTCCTCTTTACCCTGGATTTGACTATTTGATCCTTTAATGACTGAATGAATTTCTCAGCATCTCTAAGATTTGCTTTCAATTCTTGAATTTCTGCTTTAAACTGATCAAGGTCATCAAGAGCTACCATAAGCTATTGTTGAAGACTACCAGATTCCATCACATTCCAAGATCTACCTCAAGCTACAAAACTTCTCCAGAGGTACTCACTCTGATACCAATTGTTGGACTCAAGGGAACACTAAGAGGGTGAATCCGTGTTCAAGAATATTTAACAACTTCAACCATTCAAAACATGAAAGCATTTCATCATTGAATTATATAAAATATGTATGCATTAAAGATAAACATCCACAACATGACACACATAATTTTTTTTGCGTGAAAACCTTGTTAGGGGAAAAACCATGGTGGAGATTAATCCACAATTTGAGTACTCAAAGTGTAGATATTATAAAATGAATGCACTTGCATTCAGGCACACTGCCTAGAGCTCACTACTCAAAGGATAAAGGCTTATTGCCTACAAAATTCATATTAAGACCATTTGAAGAGATAAACTAAGATAATACCATCTAATAATGCTAGGTAACAGTTCCCGTGAAGCTCATGAATCTTATTCAGGATTTTCTTTATGTTTTTCCACTTCGCTCTGCCCTGGTTTGCCCTTTACTATTCTTCACATCGGATTCACATTACTACTTGCTATTATTCACAATTTGCACTGTATATACATGTATATTTTTTCCCATCCACATCAAGTGAGGAAAGTAATCTCTTATATATATCCGCAATCAAAGAAGAGTTCATTCAATAGTCGGCTTCATATGGTATCAAGAATACTTTTAACTTTTCAGCTAGATCTATCACCAAATCATTATGCGCATCCTCCAAAATTGGTTAAGACCAAGAGAGGACCCATACAACACTTAATTCAATAATGAAACTTATAATTGATTTCATCTAATACATCTGTGAATTCTATCTCTGTCGGGTTGTGCTTCTAACATAGATAATTGACAAATTAATGTACCGTACCTCCTAGATCACTTATTAGTGAGTGCGCATCAAAACTAAGATAATGCAAGCCTCTGAAAACCTTCTTCAAAGGTTCATAACCCAAAATACTTTTTTGGTGAGATGGTTAGACCAACTTTTATACATTAAATCGGATCTCCTGTTCTTTGCTCTGTTCTGCTGGTAGGAGCCAAAAATAGTGTTTCTCATTCAGATGCAGGACTAGAGTTGCATGACTTGGTTTGCCATCAATTACAACAGCTACAAGAAAAAATTCTTAGCCATATGCCAACAATGATTTTATTTCTAGGGTAGGGGCACTTATCCCTCTATGCTTCCCAGTCACTATTTGTTATCTCTTTTTAATTTAGAAAATGGGAGCTACCCCCTTACAGGTAGCACTTATAAAAAAAAAAAAAATAGTGCAAGTAGGTTGTTAAAGTTAAAAAAGGTTGATTAGAAATTTTTAAAAATAGTAAAACATATTAAAAAAAATAAAAAATATATGGTGCTAGAGGAGAGAGTCGTCTTCAAAAGGGTATAATTTGTTTTTTGAAAATGATTAAAAATATAGAAAATAGTTGACGTCTAATGAAAACTATCAAATTCTGACAAGTTTGACTTTAAAATTTTATTATGAGAAAAATATACATCAAAATTTGATTTTTTTCCATGCACTAGATATTGAAGTTACCTATTTGGAGAAAAAAATTCAGGGAAAAATAATGTTTTTTTTCAATTTGTTTCTTGACATCTAGTGAACATCACTTTTTTCTGAAATTTTTAGCATTCCAAAATCTATTCTTAAATTGATAAAAAAATAATGAAAACAATTTTTAAATAATATGAAAAATTATAGGAATAAACTTCATCAATAGTTCTACCTTTCATTAGTTTACATCATTTTGAAATTCAAAACATAAAGACCACTTTTATGTGGTTGAATTTCAATTTTTTTTTTGATGTTAGTCAATTCCTTTATAAAGTGTGGTAAGGAGGCAAGAGCAACAACCTAGAGTAGCCGTTCTGAAATCTCTAAGCTTTTTTTTTAGCTTCAAAAAATTTATCAATGTAGGTCTGGTAATTACCCATACTCATCTTGGAAATTTTCTTTCCTTCATAACTGAGACTTGTGGCTTTGGCTATTAGCTTAGCATCCATAGTAAAATGGAGCCCACCTAACTCGACCTATCCATCCTTCCATGCATTGGTGAACTTATAGCTAAGCTCCTCATTGTAGCCCTCCATGGCTTCAAAGTATGGGGTAAATTTGACAAGTTCAAAGAGGCTCCATAACTTTGCATTCTACCTCGGGGAGTCATGTTTTCTTGGCTCGGTTCTCTTTCTAGGACCATCCATCATTTCTTCCCTGGTAAGATAGTCCTTGCATAGAAGAAAATAAACCACACTTAGACCCTTCTTATCCTCAACAAAAACCACCAAAATTTCAAAATTTTCAACTTTGATAGTAACTTGGGAGTTTTTTATTTAGAGCAGTGGCAAATCAAATTTTCTAGTGATAATTTTAAAAATATTGTGTGTTCACATGGAAATAATTCACATCTTCCAAACCAACCTTTATTGGAAAGAAAAACACCCCGTCCATTAAGACACATAATTAAGCTTTCTTCATTATCCTCCATTTTGTCATCGCTAACACATGCAAAAATGTCATGTTGATAATCCTTTGCTAGATTTTTTTGGGTTTGGGTGGTTAACATCACTACATGGCATATAACAAGCTCCTTTCCCTTTTTAATATTACATGGGCCTTCTAAAAAATCATTTATTTTTGTCTTATGTCTTTTATAGTGCTGAAGATTTATTGTAATCCTATCATTATTAGAGTACCCCAAATCTTTATTCACCAAATCACTCATTTCCATTATGAAAAGGGTAATGATTATCATGACAACTTGGCAACTATATAAGTACTCCATCTTCACTAAATTCTTTCTATCCATGTAGGATTACTTAAAGTCCCAGATTTATCTTTGGATATAATCTCCTTGATTTGATTTGGCAATTGGGAGAAATTCCAGAATTTCCACTTTGATTATCTAAGGAAAATATTTTCTATTGCATCAATGACCATATTACCCTCCCTAAAAACATGGCCAATCTTATACTTTTGAAAGGTTTTAATCATATTTTTACAATCATCTAGGATGTCCTTTAATTCCCACAGTACATCAGCCAAACTATTTAAATAGTCAATTATTAGCTTGGAGTCGCCTTCTACCCAAACTTGAGTGTCACCTTTTTCTTTCAAATAATTTATTTCCAACCACACTGCTTAAATAGATTTATGTTGGTCGACCTATGGTTCTAAGTTTGGCATCCATCTTGTGAAGACAAAAAATCAAATTATTTTTATTTTGGGTTGACATCTCCTATTATGGTGCCCACTTTCAAGGAATTTAAAATTATAAAGAAATTATTTTTCAAAGGGGCTGACCCCTCTTGATATTGGCACCCAATTTCTTAAATAAAATAAAATTTATTTTATGCATGTGTGGTCCACCCCCTTGAAGAGTTGCCCCTCTTGGGACAATTTGGCAAGGTATAAATAGAGGTTTGTTTGAGAGTTAGAAAGCAAGAATTTTTTTAATATCATTCATATGGAGAGAAAAAAAGATATTCGAACATATTTACAAAAGATGTGAGAAGATTTATAAGAGATTTTTATTATCAGTTTTGTCAAAAGAGAAGAGAAATAAAAGGAAGACATATGGTAGATTTATGAGTAAATTTTTGAAGATTTTATGATAGATGCACGAGAAGATATATTATAGATTTATGAGCAAACATTAAGGCATAAATATTTGTGGAAGCAATGAATTTTTGTAATTATATTTGTGAGTGAATTAATTGCAATATTTAAATAAGATTTGTGATTATATTTTGAGGAAAGATAGTGCCATATTTATTATCAGTTTTGTGAAAAGAAGAAGTGCATGATAGTGATCAATTTTTTCAAAATAAAGAGTGCATGATAGTGATTAGATTTTTAATTAGATCAAACCTATAATTTGTGATCATATTTATGAAAAGAAGTGCATGATAGTGATTAGATTTGGAAGGAAGATTGTTATTTGAGTTCAGATCAAATTTTTGTTTGAATCAATTTGAGATTAAATCAGATTTGGATGAAGGAGTTATTCATATCAGCCACAGAAGAATTAATATAGGTTGAAGCCTCTTGTTGGGTTGGAGCTCAGTTTGTGTAGATATTGGAGTCCCTAATAGGTTTAAGCCTATCAAGTAGAATTCTGAGTCTCTTGCTGGTTTGAAGCTTAGTTTGTGTGGGGGTTGACGCCTCCAATAGGTTGGAGCTTGCATTTATATTAAGTGGATATTGGAGTTTTTAGAAGGTTGGAGCCTATAAGAAGAAGAATAAGATTAATATATAATATATAAGAAATACTTTATCATGGTTTTTCCTAAAAGGGTTTCCACACAAATCGTGTGTTCTCAATTGCTCGATATTGCATATGTGTGGTTGATGTGATTGATTGAATTTGGAAAAAGTAAAAGTTTGTATTATACTAATTCACCCCCTCCTCTCAATATAACCATGTTCTCATAAATTGGTATCAGAGCGGGTTCCTTTGAATATGTCCTAACCACTAGAAGGTGGATCTTAAGAGCACATACAAGAAAAATAAAAGGAAATACTAAGAAAAATGTTAATCAACTAGCACCAACAAAACTAAATGAAAATGATGAGGTAGCACTTGGAATACACATGGTAATAGAAAAGAAAGATTATATATTTGAAAAAGGAGATAAACTTGTGAGTGAAAGAAAATAAAAGTTAAAAAAGGGAAGAAAATATTGAAGTGGATTTAGAAGAAGAAGAGAATTATTTTAAAGAAGTAAATTTGAAGGCACTAAAAGGGATGAAGAATTCAAAGCTTGAATCAAGTGATAGCTCAAGAAATCATTCAGATGCAAAGGAAGCCCATGTTGATAAAATGCCAAAGAAGAATCTGACATATACAAAGGTAAGTATAAAAATTTTAGTTGTGATAAAATTGATTATTATGTTTTTGAATGTGTCCAGGTCAAAAATGAAGACAAAAGAAAAGAAGAGAAAGATTCAAGAGAAGAAATAATTTTTTTGATGATGGAAGCAAAAGGTAATAAAAACAAAACAGATGAAGAAGAACATGTTGAAGATAAGAAGAATGATGTTGATGAAGAAGTGGATCTTGAGGAAGAAATTTATCTTGCATATGATGAGATTCATTCACTTAAAATAAGAAATGCATGTATAAAGTCAAAATTTCAAGAAGAAAGTGAATCCAAGGTGAAAGTGTCACAAGCCCTTGGAGAAGCAGAAAGGATGATCAAATATCTAAAAGTCAAAATTGAAGAAGCAAAGAGGATCGAGCAAGAAGTAATAAGTCAATTGAAGATAAAAGAAGAATATTATGAGAAGTATGAGTCTGCAATTAGTTACTTGAGGATATAAATAGAGAAATTAGCTACCAAGCCAGACAGGAGCCTCAAGGTTGCTAAAAGTATTGAAATCATGGATGATATTATAGATGGGAAAAAGTCATCATGCATAAATAATTTTGTCTGATGGCACTCTCAAATTTTGCAAATTTGAAGTGCCCGTTTTGAAATTTTTGCCTTTGCACTTTCAGAAGTGCACCTGATGAATCAATTTAAGTGACCCCCTTGAGAGGGTCGGGATTTGAAGCCAGATGATTATCAAGAAAAACACATTTACAGAAATATTCAGTTGACATATGTGAATGTGTGTGCCAATTTTTAGCTTCCCATGATAAGTTTTGTCAGGGTTTCAAAAGGTGAAGCTGGAGGGTTTTTGCACTTTTTTGTTGTTTGCAGATTGTCAGTTTTGCAAAGTAGCCTCCTGTTTGGGCTTTCATTTTGCAATTGGTTGACTTTCATGAGAAAAAAAATGTTGTTATGTGTTCTCCATACCTAAATGATCTCGAGTGTTAGTTTTCAAAGCCTCGTGATCTAATTTTCTATTTTTAGCAGATCGAAACCAAATGCAGTTTGTTCAGTTTCACATCTACATTCTTGACAACCTTTTTGAGAGGTCAACTTTGATCGTTAATATCTTTTGATCAATGATGATTCAAAGAAATTTCTTTTGCACAGATACTCAGGGTATTTAAATGAACTTATGTGTCCGATGGAAGCTCGCCAAGAGTTGATTCACTATTTTTACAAATTGGCAGTTGAATGGGTTTTAATTGGTCTAGAACATGTGCAGTTTCAGAAAAGTTCAATTGAGCAACTTTGTGGATTAATAAATTTCATCTCAGGATTTGTTTCTCCGAGCCGTTTGTTGCACTGCATTCCTGGAATGAATGTCTACAAGTTTGCAAGATTTTATTGCTCCGGAAAGTCGTTTGACCTGTTTTCCAGGCTAATTCTTGGGTCAACTTGGCCAGTTTGCACCATTTTGCAACAAGGTCGGAAAGTGAGTTCTATTGAAAACCCAGTTTGTGTTTTCAATCCAAAAACGATATGAGGTTGTGTCAAATCAATTTGAACATGAAACTTGTTTGAAAATGATTTATTTTTTTGCCAGGCCCACATAGGGGCCTGACATGCTTTGCATAAGTAGAGGTGAAAATGTTGTAGTTCGCATAGAGTTACTCATCTTTATAGTCCCTCAACTTACACTAGTGTGGTGTTGCAAATAATCACTAATCAGTGATACTTTCTGCTCAAGATACAAAAGTATGATGGCATGGAAAGAAAATGTGATATGGAGTGGTGCCTCACTTGGTTTCCCATAAGACAAACTCACAAATCTATCTAATCTTATTAAATTGTTTGAGCAACTATATAAATTGGAAAGGGGAAATCTTTTAGTGGGCTAATATGGTTCATATGAATAGAGGATATACGCAATTGATATGCTTGTTGAAATGTATGAATGGAGTTATGTGTTCATTACCAAAGGATTTCAGACCCAATACACAAATCAAATATGTGAAAAGCTTTGGAAACTTCAAACAACTACACACTGCATAGAGGAGTCAACACTTGGAGGGGTCCAAAGGAACATGAAATTCCACTATTGTTGCGCCCAGCAGCAAAAGCACAAAATACAAACAAAATGTATTTGTTAAATGCTTTAGAAACTCTCTGGCATATACACAAATGGATGAGTTTTAAGACTTTAATTTCCAAGCAAATGCCACACACAAAATGTGTTTGTTCAAAGACCTCAAAATATTTGAGAGCCCGCGCCATCAGAGGAATTTAAATAAAATAGAATGCCCTCACTCTCAGGGAACGCATGAATTGCAGTATGAAAAAAAATGATTTGTTGAAAATGCTTTAGAAACTAACAACATACAAGTTTTGTGTTGTATTAATGCTTTTAGATATGATGAATGGCCAGCCATTTAAGTATGGTAAAATGAGTCTTTTCAGCTTTTGCAGTAAGTATTTCGAGTGTAGGGAGTCTGATGAGCTTGGGGTGATAATTTGTAATAAAATGTGGAAGCATTGACTCACACAAAATAGTTGGTTAAAAGGCCTTGAGAGACTTTAAAGAAAATGAAATTGGCAGGTATATTGTTGCTTTCTCTTTCCCGTGCCTATGCCAATCATAGGAGATTCATAATAGGTATAGACATCCATTAGAGCTGGGGGTTTATGTTCGAGTGAAGAATACTGAGGAGGGGAAATAAGGCTGATGCAAATGGGGTACCGACAAAGAGAAGGCCCGTGGATTTGTTGATGGCCTCAGAAACTTAATTTGAGTGATGTTGATAGGGTAAAATGTGAAGACATTGAGAGGGCCTGCGGGTTTCCTGAGAAGCCTTGGAAACTGTCAAGCAAGTGACACAGGTGCGACATTTTATAGCATGCACATCCATCAAAGCATGGATCATTGAGTAGTTCGATTTGGAAGCTCTAGACAGTGAGTGAAATGAGGGTCTATGCAACAATGGAGGAGGAATGTGCACAAAATGGAAAATAGTTGGGGGTGCGGCCTGGAACATGGTATGCGCATCCATCAAAGCATGAATGGTGAAGCAACATATGTGCAGGGTAGGTTTGTTGTGAGAGTAGAAACAAATGGAGGTCAACCCTGGTAGAATTTACAAAGTAGATTGTTGAAAACACCTCTGGAACACTTAAACAAATGGCATGGGAGTGCATGGAGTAGAGTAAGGGCATCCATCATGGTACGGTATGAGGAAGTATTTGGATACAAGAAGCAGTTTGCGTCAACAGGGAAGACAAATCAAAATTGTTTGAGGAAATTCTACTTTTAAAAGGTTGTTGAAAGGACAGAGAAACAAGATGAAATCAAACGTAGGTAGCAAACATACAAAATGCGTTTTTTGTAAAATCCAGAAACTTTCAGAAAAATGAAAATGGCGTAGGCTGTAAGCTTACACAGAGAGAACCTTTCTGCAAAGAATGTTGTTTCATCTATTGAAAATGCTTTGTAAACTCTCAGGTGTATGTATTAAGAGGAAGGATTTGAGGAGTGTGATAAGCATGAGATCTGTAAATAGCTGCTTTGGCTACCATTGTAGATGAGATATGCAAGTTGAACAGGCATTGCTCGAGCAAGCAAAGAGGGCAAAGAAGAGACCAAAAGGAAGATCAACGACTGAGGGAGAGAGGCCAATGTAGCTGAATCCTGATGGTTCCCCGCTAGATCGCGATTGGAAAATTCTCACGGATTAGTGATTGCGGGATGGCGAGATGGAAAGGAATTAAATGGTGGGCCTAAAACATTAACATTTTTTAATGTTTTTAATATTTTCCAATGGGTGTTTTATTTTGAAAAGGGTTTTAAAATGGAAAGTGAGTAGGAGTTGGTAAAGTAAGTTTTCTCTTAATATGGCAGTGAATTTTAAATGAAGTGGGGCTTTTACTTTTCAGGGATAAAATTTGATAGTTGGGTAAAAAATAAATGGACGGGAGGTTTTCTTTTTCAATGCAAGTGTAATGTCAAATGGCCATATTATTAAAGCTGGAGAACTTTAATAAATATAAATGAAATGAAAGCCTTTGTTGGGAATACCCACGTGAAAATGCATGGGATGAGGTGAAAAAAATATTTACTATGAAAGTAATATGACTTTGCTGGAATGAAAAGTGAAATGGTGAATATAGGCGCATGGGTAAAATCCTTTTTTTCCAAATAATTTGTGAATGTTTTCACTTTTTTGTAAAGTGAAATTGAAGCCTATATGTGACTATTTTAAACATTATGAGCACCTATAACAAGTAAAGTGCAGCAAAGCAAATAATGAAGAGCAGAGATAGAGGGGTTTTTAGGCAATTTTTACATGGTTGAGTGAATTAAATGAAATATACATATGAGCATATTTTCTATTGAAAACAATTTGGGGTAAGTTCTATTTTGGAAACAAAATAGGGTTTGTTATAGGGAGAGGAGAAGATTCTTTGCAGATTGTTGATCATCGGGAAATAATTTTCCAGATGTCTTCATGAGATTTGTTTTAGGTTTTCTTCTGGATTGTTCCTTTCCTCTACATATTCTTTTCTTTTCTCATTATAATAGGTTAGCAAGTCATAAATCTAGGGTGAAGCTGCATAGAAAATTGCAAAATCTATAGTGACAGAGAAAATGCAAATTGGATTCTGAGTCTTTTTATTGTAGGATTTGAGTTTATGGAGATTTAGTTTTCATAACAGTACTGGCATTTGAGTTTAATTGATAAATCCAGGCTCATGTCTCTCCTATGTGCAAGTGTATTCAAATTTTAAATGAAATACTCAAGGTTTATTCTGTTCATCTCACTCTTGTGGTGTGTGCAATTCTTGTTTTAGCTTTAATTCAAGGAGTTACTTAAAATGCTTAAATGAGATTGTAGGTTGATATGTTTTGTACAAGGATTTGGTAAGTAGTATTGATTTGAGGCACAAATTGGTGATATTGTAAGGCAATATAATAAGAGATATTATATTCTATGTGTTGAATCTGCTATGAACCATTAGGTGTTGGTGAATTTGACTCCTCCAATAGAAGTAAGGCACTGGTTTGAGTTGCATTTGTTCTTTGTGATTGAGTGTTTGTTTGTGTTCACCTGGAGTTTGCTAACATTTTAAAACTAATGATTATCTTTCACTAAAAAGTTGTGTTGTAATTATCTCATGCTCCAAATGGTTGATATTACTGATGAACAACCAATTCTATTCAGTTTTATCCCATTCTGTTGAGCTATTAAGTGAGATTATCTGTTATAGTTAATGTTATTTATAATTTTGTTGCAAAGATTGTAAACACATTAAGGGATCACCCTCCCGGATCTTGCAGAGCCCAAAGTGTAGGAGGTTTATTAAAACCCTCGTCAGTTGGTCCAAGTCCTTCGAACTACCCCTTATTGGGATTGACAATTCCATAGGTAGATTAGAAGATAAACTTGGTTACAATAAAAACAACCAACATAGTCTTGGTCATGATGCAAAGGAAAATAAATCTTCAAATGAGTAACAAAATAAAGGAAATGAGGAAAAACCCAAAGGCTACATGTATATGTTCCAAAAGGCTTAATCAATAATGAGAATAATAAGAAGGAAAACAATGTTCTGCAAAAGCCTAATTTTCCTCATAAAGACAATAAGGAGAAATTCACAAGATCATTTCCTCCAAGGCAAGCACAAATAAGCAAGTCTCAACATTCATTTTATGGTTATTGTTACTCATGTAATAACTTTGGTCATAAAGAAAAATATTTTTGGACACATGCAAGAAACAGTGGTTGGATCAAGAATAGAAGTTCTTATGGGTTGCCAAAAAGGAAGGACGACATCATATGTTATAAATTCAATCATCTTGTTCATAAAGCAAGAAACTAGAAAAACAAGGAAGAAATGATGGATGGAGCAAATATTCTTATGAGTTTTCAAGAAGAAGCTATAGTTCTTTTGATCATTTGGTGGATTACAATGTTATATGCTACAAATGCAACAATTATGGGTATATGGAATGATTGTGTAAAAGTTATTTTATGGGATACCCTATACAGAACAAGAAATTGGAAGCTATGAATAAATAAAATAAAGTATCTACAAATGTATGGAGAAGGAAAAACGTGTAAGATAATAAGAAGGAAGAATTTATGAATGTTCTTCATGCATAAGAGTGATACTAGATTATTAAGGAGAAGTATGAGTTTAAGGGGATCTAACCAATGCATTATCCTTTAGATCCATGGAGAAGAAAATTCAAGATAAATCAACTAAGGCATATTTCATTTGAGCATTCCATTTCCATTGATCAAAGGGGGAGAGTTATTAAAAAAAGAGAAGATATGATTAAATAAAGAGAGACTAAAGAATGGATAGGAAAACAGCAAGATTATTGAGTTATGTTCTTGGGATGATAAAGATTAAAAATATGAGATTTAAAAACCATAAACACTCCAAAAAAGTATAGTTCAATGTATGTATGATAGGACGGTTGAAAAATGATGTATGACAGCATTTGAAAGACAAGTTATAGTGGGAATGGCAATAATATATTTATTAAAGGCATAAGAAGTATGACACACTGAGAATGATATGATAATAGTAGATTACATACCTAAAAGTTGCCTTATAATGAAGTAAAAAAGAATTTCAATGTCAAGATGAGAGAAAGCCTAAAAGGTTTAAAAATCAAAGAAGAAAGAAACCAAGATAAAGATGCTATGGGAGGATGAGAATGATCTAAAGGAGTCCTGTCTTGAATATTATAATAGAACACAAAAGAATGTATTGGGAAGAGAAAAAAAATGGATAGTAGCAAGTTGGATAGTTATGATGGTTATAATTATGGTCAAGTCCCTATTGATGAAATAATGCCATAGAAGACAATGTATAAGAGGTATAATGAATATCCCTTTACCATTAATGAAAAGGGGGAATAATTATAGAAAGGTTGAAATCTATAGCCCATGGAAGAGAAAAATCAAAGATAGATGAAGATTTCTTACCATTGATGTCAAAAGAAAAGATCAGGAAGAGAAAATTATAGAATGAAAGAATAATGTCATTAATGTCAAGTAGAAGAATGAAAGATAGGAGAAGATTTTTTGTGAAGTATTGAAGACATTTTTCATCTTGTAAGATGCATAGTAAATGATGGATAACAAAACAAGTTCTTGATGTGTTAAAACTAAAAAGATCACCCAAATTTGAATAGCTATAGAGAAAGCATATCACCCTAAGCAACAAAGATATAAAGGTAAAAAATTAGAGCAAGGGGAAGCCAAAGGAATGGGGAGCATTATAGACAGGGGGAGTGTCACAAAATGGAGAGAATCATATAATGAAGAAAAAAGTATATTAAGTGTCCCTTTTCCATTGATGTCAAAGGGGAGGAGTTAAAGTAAGGGGGGGCAATGCAAAAGGAAAGAATTATGTTTGTATTTCCATCATGAAAAAGGGGGATATTTTTGGAAATGTTGTCATTGATGTCAAAGGTGTATACATGATTGGAAATTATTGTCATTGATGTCAAAGGTGTATAGATGATTGGAAATTGTTGTGATTGATGTTAAAGGTGATGTTAAAATAAAAATAGAAATTTTTTTATGTTGACTGACCTATGGTTCTAAGTTTTGTGCCCATCTTGTGAAGACAAGAATTAAAATAAAAATAATTTTTTATTTTGGGCCGAAATCTATTATGGCGCCCACTTTTGAGGAATTTAAATTTATAAATAAATTATTTTTCAAAGCGACCAATCCCTCTTAATATTGGTGCTCACATGTGGAAGGGTTTCTTAAATAAAATAAATTTATTTTATGCATGTGTGGCCACGCCCCTTGAAGAGTCACCCCTCTTGGGTGAAAAGACACTTTGGCAAGGTATAAAAACAGGTTTGTTTGAGAGGTAGAAACCAAGCAATTTTTGAATATCATTCATATGAAGAGAAAAAATAAAAAGATATTTGAGTAGATTTACAAAAGATATGTGAGCAGATTTATAGGAGATTTTTAGTATCAATTTTGTGAAAAGAGAAGACAAATAAAAGGAAGACAAATGGAAAATTTATGAGTAAATTGTTTAAGATTTTATGACAGATTCATGAGCAGATTTATGAGCAGACATTAAGGAAGAAATATTTTTGGAATCAATGCATTTTGTAATCAGATTTGTGAGTGAATTAATTACAATATTAAAATCAGATTTTGAGGAAAGATAGTGCCATGTTTATGATAAGTTTTGTGAAAAATAAGTACATGATAGTGATCAGATTTGTAATTGGATTAGACTTGTAATTTGTGATCATGTTTGTGAAAAGAAGTGCATGATAGTGATTAGATTTGAAAGGCAGATCATGATTTGAATTTGGATCAGATTTGTATTTGAATCATATTTGTGTTTGAATTAGATTTGAGATTGAATTAGATTTGGATTGAGTCATTCATATTAGCCATAGAAGAATTAATAGGTTGAAGCCTATCAAATAGAGGTTGGAGCCTCTTTCTAGGTTGGAGCTCATTTTGTGTAGAGATTGGAGTCCCTAATAGGTTCAAGCCTATTAAGTAGAGGTTGGAGTCTCTTGTTGGGTTGGAGCTCAATTTGTGTGGGGGTTGAAGCTTGTATTTTTATTAAGTGGAGATTAGGGTCTCTAGTAGGTTGGATCCTACAAGAAGAAGAAGAAGATTAATCTATAATACATAATGATGCAAACTAAAAACCTTCTACTTTCCAAAAATCAAAACAAAACCCCGTTTATAGAGACAAAACTTTCAAATAATTAAATTGCACAGAAACAATGTTTATTCAAATCAAGTTTCTAATACATTTGTAAAACCAAAAAAATTCTCTTTGGCATTTGATGGCCTCTCTCAAGCCATTCTAAACAACAATCTTAATTTTCATTAGTATTTATGCCCAAATAGGTTGTGGTCTGCTATGTTCCTATATCCTCTGTACTTTAATTTTAAAATCACCATTCAATATGGTGTCACTCATCGATCCAAGCCAGGTCAATTCTCATGTTGTCACTATTCATTCTTGATTTCCCTTAAATTTTGATATTGTACATACTTAACGATAGTTCAATTCAAAATGCCTCTTTCCCATTCACATGGGCATGAGCTTCCTTAAGGTTGTTTCCTACTTCTCTTCCCCAATTAGTCTCTATTCTTTAACACAAATCTAAATTCTTTCCTGCCCCAATCTTGGAGCTCCATGTTGTTGTCTTCTCAACTCACGCCCTCTTTCTCACCTCACGGGTTCACACTCTCAGTGAAATTTTTCACCCAAATTCCTATCTTCTCTACACATATCTGCACACTTTATTTTTCCCAAAAACTCTACCACCCTGTCTTTTCACTTCCCCTTTTTAAAATTTTGAAAAGGCATTTGAAAATATTAGACTCAAAATTAAGTCCAAAGCCTTTTGCAGCCTCTAATTTGACCCTTTGTTTTTCATTATCTATTTTTTAAAACAAGAATATGTATCAACTCAAACTTGTGAACTTTACATCTTCTTAGTATATTTGAAAGCTTCAAAGTCTGATCTATGTCTCCATATTTTACATATATGTCAGTAATTTTTTCATACACTAGAAATGAAATTAATGAACTGACCAACCCCGTCACATTCAAATCATGAGAGTGCTAACAATAGACAAATAAATTTGACTTTACATCACCCAATTACATTGGCTTAAAAGTTAACATTTGATGTGAAAACATTTCTTCAAGTGTCAAGTGGTGCAGGAGCACCTTTGCATTTTTGGCTTGTTTTTGAATTTCTTGGAGTCTAGGGTAGAAGTGATTATGCAAGAAACAACCCTAGATTGGGTTTGAGAATTTGAAGACAAGTTGGAATCTGATTGGTTGATCTCAATATCACCTCTCCTTGCATTAGGTGGTATCAGATCTTAGGTTGAGATCATTTGAAAGAAGTTTGGGATTTGGAAGAAGAGAATTTGAAGGATAAAGCATTCAATATGCCTCCAAAAGGTGGATCAGTAGTTGCTAGGGAGATTAGAGCCCTAAGAGAGCCAAGAAGCCATGTTGGGAAGTATGGAAGCATTAGAAATTAGAGCAAGAAGAGGTAAGGGTATGGCACAAGAGAGTGACCCTGAAGATGAAGAGGAGGGATAAGGAGAGAACCCTCCTGAAGGACCACAAGGTGAGTTGGATCCTAAAGAAAGGAAGTTTCTGCAAGTGCTCAAGGCTGCAAGAGGTGAGGCTCAAGAATTAAAGATGAAGCTACCTATTTATGGTGGCAAGATTTATGGAGAAGAGGTAATTGAATGGATAGATGCTTTAGACAAATATTTTGATCATAAGGAGATGCCTGAAAACAAGAAGGTCAAGTTTTCCAAAACTAAGTTGAAGGGACCAACATTGACATGGTGGAATTACACCCAAGAGGAAAGGGAAAAGAAGGGTAAGTCCAAGATCAATTCTTGGGACAAGTTGGTGGTGAAGGTAAAGAGTCAATTCTTATCGGCTAATTATGAGATACAAGTATTTAGGAGATTGCAAAATTTAAGGAAAAAATAGTTGGATGTGGCAGCCTACACTGAAGAGTTCCACAAACTTAGCATAAGGTCAGGTCATATTGAAAATGAAAGGGAGAAAGTAGCTAGATACTTGAATGGTTTAAGGTCTACCATTCATAATGAAATAAGTCTTTCCACTCCTAGGACAGTAGAGGAGTTTTTTCAAATATCCATTAGGCTTAAGAGAAGATCAAGAGGAGGCAGGAAAAGCAATCAAGGGGAAGAGGAAAATTTTTTAGGGGCAAAGGTAACCTTGGTGGAAGAAGTTCACAAAGAGAACCAAATGAAAAAATCACAATTCAAGAATCTAGTGGAGAAACAAGAGGAAATTCCAGAGGTAGAAGGCCAAGAGGTATGGGCAGATTTAATGGACAAGGAAGGGGGTTTAATACCTTCTCTAGAAGGTGTTATAACTATAATCAATATGGACATCCTGCTTGGAAGTGCTTGGAAAAATAAGGTACAAGTTCGCATAGTGGAGAAAGAAGGACAAAACTTGTTCTTGAAGAAGATGATGAAAGTGTGAAATCACCATCTCTCCATGCTACACCAAAATTCTGAGAGGCTTTGATGATTAGAAGAAAATTGATTAAAGTTCCAACCACCAAGGAACCCCCTCAAAGGAAAGCTTTGTTCTGGACAACATGTAAGACCCAAGGAAAGGTATGTAAAGTCATCATTAACTTTGGTTCAACAAATAACATTGTGTCTTTGGAAATCGTAGAGAAACTTAAGATGAAAATAATACCTCACCCAAATCCATAGAAGATGTCATGGCTCAACAAGGTGCAACAAGTTCTTGTGAATGAGCATGCTTGGGTAGAGTTCTCTATAGGACCTTATAAAGACAAAATTCTTTGTGACATTGTGCCCATGGATGTGTGCCACCTAATCCTCGGTAGGCCTTGACAATATGACCGAAAGGCTCAACATGATGGCTACAAGAATGAGTATGTAATTGAGAAGGATGGTGTGTCAATTATCTTGGAACCTATGGAAGAGGATGACAATACATTCCATATGGATCCTAGTGTGATGGTTGTCATGGAGAAGGTGTTCTTGAAAGACTTGGAGAAGGAAGAAGTTGGGTTTGCAATTGTAGGAAAGCCCATTTTTGATGCAATAGTAGATCAAATAGATATTCCTAGTGAAGTGCAAACCTTGTTAGATAAGTATGAGCATATAGGGACAAGAGAGATTCCTAATGCATTACCACCTATCAGGGATGTAAGTCATCATTTTGACTTGATACCGGGTGCAAGTCCTCCAAACAAAGTAGCATATAAGATGACCCCTCAACAAAATGAGGAGATCAGAAAATAGATCCAAGAGTTGTTGGATAAAGGACTGATAAGAGAAATTCTAAGTCCTTATGTTGTACCAATATTATTGGCCTCTAAGAAGGATGGATATTGGAGACTTTGTACTTACTCCACGACAATAAATAATATCACCATAAGGTACTGATTCCCTATACCTAGAATGGAAGACTTAATGGATAGTTTGGCTAGTGCTAGGTACTTTTCAAAGATAGATTTAAAAAGTGGATACCATCATATCAGAATAAGAGAAGTTGATGAGTGGAAGACTACCTTTAAGACCAATGAAGGCTTATATGAATGGCTAGTGATGCCATTTGGACTGTCAAACGCTCCTAGTACATTCATGAGACTAATGAATGAGGTTTTGAAGAGCTTCATAGAAAAGTTTTGTGGTATTTTACTTATATGACATCCTTGTGTATAGAAAAACAAAATAAGATCACTTGGATCACCTTGATAAATTTTTGAATAAGCTCAATGAGGAAAAGTTAATGATCAATCTAAAAAAATGTGAGTTTATGAAGAGATAACTAATTTACCTTGGATTTGTGATATCAGAGGGAACTTTGAGGATGGATCCTACAAAATTTGAAGCCATACTCAGTTGGCCAACACCTACTTCAGTTGGAGAAGTCAGGAGTTTTCATGGACTAGCCAACTTCTATAGAAAGGTCATCAAGAACTTTAGTCATATATGTGCACCGATGATTGATACCATCAAAAGAGTGAAGAAGAATCGGTTTTGTTGGAATATAGATGCAGAAAGGAGTTTTGAATACCTGAAGTCAAGAGTGGCACAAATGCCAACCCTCACACTCCCTGATTTTGACAAAGTTTTTACTATGGAATGTGATGCAAGTGGGTCTGTTATAGGGGCATTTCTGAGCCAGGAAGGAAAACCAGTGGCCTTTTTCAGTGAAAAAATAAATGATGCTAAGAGAAGGTACTCCACCTATGACCTTGAACTTTATGCTATCATTTAGTCTCTCAATAAATGGAGGCATTATCATTTTCAAAAGGAGTTTGTGGTGTTTACTAACAACCATGCTTTAAGTTACTTGAACACTCAAGACAAATTGAATCAGAGGCACATGAAGTGGATGGAGTACTTGCAAGCCTATACCTTTTCAATCAAGTACCCAAAATGACAAGCAAACAAAGTTGTTGATTCTCTAAGTAGAAGAACTATGATGGTGTAGGAGGTACAACTTCAAAGCATTGGGATAGATTCACTCAAAGGTATGTATGAGCATGATGATGACTTTAAAGAAGCCTATTCTATTTGCAAACAATTTCAAGGAAGTTTTCATAGAGAATATGTAGATTATGTGTTGCAAAATGGTTTGTTATTCAAGGGGGATTAGTTGTGTGTGCATAAGTGCTCCATGAGAGAAAATTTAGTAAGGGAAAAGCATAGTGGAAGCTTGAGTGGTCATTTTGGAATTGACAAAACTTTGGAGTAGGTTAAGAGGTTCTACTACTAGCCTAGGATGGATGTTGATGTAAAAATGTTTGTAGAGGGATGTAGAATTTGCCAAAGAGCAAAAGGGACAAGTTCAAATGTAGGTTTGTATCAACCTTTACCTGTTCCTAACCGTCCATGGGAGTCTATAAGCATGGACTTTGTTTTAGGTCTACCTAAAACATAGAGGGGGAATGCTATTGTCTTTGTGGTTTTGGATAGATTCAGTAAGATGACACATTTTATTACATGTAGAAGCACTAATGACGCAAATAATATTGCTAGTTTGTTTTTCAAAGAAATTGTGAGAATACATGGACTGCCCTTAAGAATTGTGTCTGACAGAGATTCAAAGTTTATAGGTCACTTTTGGAGGACCTTGTGGAAATATTTAGGTACTAAGTTGCAATTCAATTCAACATACCATCCACAAACGGATGGCCAAACTGAGGTTGTTAAAAGGTCTCTTGGAAACTTGTTGAGATGTCTGACTAAGGAGCATGGTGAGTCATGGGATGTTATTCTTCCTCAAGTAGAGTATGCATACAATGACTCCATAAACAAAAGTATAGGAAATAGTCCTTTTGAAATGGTCTATGGAAGGAGTCTTAGAGGCATTTATGAGCTTAGAGACATGGATAAAAGGAGTGCAGTAGGGGAAGACTTTGTAATTTCTATGAGAGACATTCATGATTAGGTCAAGGAAAACTTGAGAAAAAGTGTGGAAAAGTATAAGGTGAAGGCATATTTGAGAAGAAAATATGTTCAATAAAAAGTTGGTGATTTGGTGCTTGCACACCTCAGGAAAGAAAGACTTCCAAAGGGAAAATATACTAAACCGATGATGAAGAAGATAGGTCCCTACAGGATAGTGCACAAGTTTGGTTAGAATGCCTATGAAATTGAGCTACCTCCAGGAATTGCCATTTCTCCCATTTTCAATGTTGCTGATTTGTATCCTTTTAAAAGTATTGTGAATACAGGTGATGTTGTAGGTACTATAGATGTTGAAGATGATGAGTGGGTCAAGGATTTACCTCCTAGTCAACCAATGAAACTTGAAAGCATCATAGACACAAGGAAGGTCAAAAGAATAAGAAATAAGGTATACAATGAGTATTTAGTTAAATGGAAAGATCTACCTATTGAAGATGCCCAGTGGATGGCTAGAGATGAAATTAAGCAACATGGTACCTCTGTTAAAGACCTCATTTCATCAGGAGGATGAAATCTTGTCCTCCCTGGTTGAATGGTGCGGGAGCACCTTTTCATTTTTGGATTGGTTTTGCATTTCTTGGAGTCTAGGGTAGGAGTGATTGTGCAAGAACCAACCCTAGATTGGGTTTGATACTTTGAAGACAAGTTGGAATCTAATTGGCTGATCTCAATATAACCTTGCCTTGCATAATCAAGTAGTTTTATAGTGAAGATGGAAAATTTAAGAGGTTTTAGGCACTAGCAAAGAGAGGAAAACCAAACAAAATAAAACAAACCAAAATTGAAAGAAAACCAAACAATGTTTCTAGGTGGTGTTGATCGCCTATCTGCCTATGTGCTCCTACATCATATAAGCAATATTTTTCCATGGTTTTTTTTGAAAGGTTTTCCACATAAATTGTGTATTTTTATTGTGTTCTTAATTGCTATATCTTGCATATGTGTGGTTGATGTGATTTATTGAATTTGGAAAAGTAATAGTTTATATTATATTGATTCACTAGACCCCCTTAGTATAACCATGTGCTCATCACACATTTTGTCCACTCTTCTCAATCTATTTTTACTTGGTTTTTGAACATCAATTAGTGGCATTTGTCCATCATATGGTTTATTCTATTGACAAAGTTCCCTTCTCACCTTTGACATCAATGACAATATTCTAACAATCTCTCATATTCTTTTGGCATCAATGACAATAAATTCCAAAAATACTTTGGATTGTATAAACTTAATTATGGTGATCAATTTTAATTTTTTGCACATGCTAAAAGGCTTACAAAGTTTTGTTAAGCAACCCCAGGAATTTATAGATTATTTGAGGTCAATGACATGAGAATTTTTTAGGATCACTTGAGTCAAAATCCATGACACTAAGCATTAGCTACAAAATTATCTAAGACAATAACATCTAGAATCCAAATTCTAGTGTTATCCTAGACACAAATTTCAAAATCCCAAACACTAGGATAGAGCCCAAACATCAACACCAAAAGGTTAGATACTAGAATTAGATAATTATAAGAACCCATTGTAATATTCTAGATATATTTTTAAAATTATTTATCTATTTATTTCTAACCTATTGTAACAATAATTTAAACAATAACACTTCCCAACCTTTTCTTCTCAAATACCAAATTGTATTTACTATTTCTAATTTAAATTTTTTATTATATTTAGATTAGGCTTGAAATTAAACATTTGTATCCTTTAGTAGATGAAATAAGATTACTTAAATTATTTAGGCACATCATTAGATAATTTATTTAAAAATTTAATAACTATGATATAACACATCCTTTATTTTTTATCTTTCAATACCTAGGTACATAACATTATTCTCCTTCAAATATTATAAAAATTGTGTCAAATGTATTAGATCCTCATCATAACTTGATAAAAAATAAATATATCATCTAAATAAATAATGAGACAAGAGTATATCATTATTATCAACACACCTTGAACAACATCATGAAAGTATAAAGAGAAATATAAAACCCAAAAGTCAGTACAATCCACACAAAAAATTGGACCGATCATGAATCTAAATCTCCCTAGAGGAACCATCGCAAAGCAAAAATATTTAGAAACTAAATTTGTAAATCAGTTTAAGGTTTATATAGATCATGCCATCTCATACCATCAATTTGTATCATGCAAAAAAGAACCTAATAAACTTATTAGTATCTATAACACTTAGTTTCATAGGACTTACAAGATTTTAGTTGACCCATACCTTATTATTGAGGCAGTTGCTATCCAAAAATACTTTAGGCCATTAGATCCCTTGACTAGCTTGTTTCTAAGAAGGTTACTTGAGGCAAGTCAAAATACCGTGGAAAATATATACACTGAATTTTGTCTTTTCCTAGTAGATAGATCCATAAGTAGGTAATCCCTCTAGATCATTATCATCTCTAGGATTTCCTAGTATGCCTAATAATATTTTAGCTATAAACAATGCGGTTGTCAACCACATGCCATTAATGAATCCAATCTCAAGCATGATGAATTCATCCCAAAATTTGTTTCCATATCAACCTATGAATCATCAACCCCACATAATTCTCATGATTACTTATCTCAGGAATGTACATGAAGTCAATATAACAAATAGGATGGGATAGCCCATAAACATGTTTTTTGAGCAACAAAACTAGAGGTCCCATTTGATCAAGGACCCAATTATCAATTAACACCTGAATTAGAGTCCATAAAAATGATATTATCCCAAGTGAACAATGAGCTCACATGCTTTAGAATAAATCCCTCTCAAGGATCTAACCTAAACCATAATCAAAGCTACAAATCTTAGAATAATAATCAAAACATTCAAGGATTTTCATGGAGAAAATTTAACTCATAGAGAACAAACCAACCTTGGAACACTAGACCCAATAATGGAGGAGTCCCTAACCCTCTAGAAAATGAAAATATCATCAATTTTTTGATATAAGTTTGATGATGAATGGTTGTAGGTTTCATGAAACTTTATATCATGTTGGAGCTAACTTCTTAGAGATGTAAAAAATGTCTAATATCATGCATGGAAACCCTCAATATACCCCTAAAAACATGAATACCATGATGGTAGATTCATACACTTTGGTTAGTGAAGGGAACCTAGGTCAATCTTTATAAGAAGATGATTTCACCTTTCCTTTTGAAAATTAAAACGAGCTAAAGAATGCAGATATTTATGCTTTACAACAAGGGAGAAATATCTATAAATTAAGAAGTAAGCAAGAACCTCATACCAAAAAAATTCCACCAAGGTTCAGTCCCACTCCCCTAGACCCACATGAAAATAATAACCCAACATATCCCAAGGGACCTTTTACGAGTCCCTTCAAACTGAGTGGTCCCCAATTCAATAAAACCCCCATCATACATGAGGAAAAGTATAATGTTTTTGAAAACTTGAAAAGGATAAAGGTTAATATTTTGATTTATGACATGTTATAAATTTTCCCCAACCAAAAGGATTCTTTATTCAAATCCCTTGATAACCCACAAAGTTGGCACTTGGTTACTTCTCAAAAGGACAAGGTCCTAGCTTTGAATTCTTTTGAAATAATAACAACTATATTCAAGGAGAAGACTGGAGTTTCGCCATTTCTACTAAGTTTCAGAATGTTTAGAAAAAACTTACATAATTGTTTGGTTGGATCAAGAGATTCTTGCAATGTTATGCCATATTCAATTTTCCAAAATATAGGAATGACTCTGAAACCAACCAACAGAGTAGTAAATCTTGAAAAAACTAAGGTCAAAGTCATTAGTGAACTAAAAAATATACATAGACAACTAGCTTTAGACCCCCATGTTCAAGAGTATATTGGTGTACATGTTGTGGACATCTCAGAGATGTACGGTATGTTACTGAGCAAGGATGGATCGAGTGTTTAAGGGGTTGGTTTTCCATAGATTTTACCTAACTATGGATACCATGGAGAGGCTTGAATAACCAAATAAAAATAGACCTAGAGTGTAAGATAAGACATATGATCACTAAGTATAATGCACCAAATAAATTAGCCTTCACTGAAATAGATTTAGGAGTATATAAGATGAATGATAGTATGATGATGTCCCTGGTAACCAAAGAACACACAAGAGAAGATAACTCTATTAAATGTAAAATTTGAATCCATGAATGAAGTAAAAAGTTTCTTGAAGGTGCCAAAGGGCTATTTATGATAATTTTTTGAGCATTTTTAGGTGGTGGAATGATTATAGGAAGGTGTTTGTGAGGAAGGCATGAAACTAGGATGTGGAGAAAAAAAAGACAAAAGGATCTATAAAATAGGGAAAATAAGTTGTAATATGTTGTAACATGTGAGGATTTCATCATGTATTTTATTTTCTCATTTTTGTAATGTAATATGCATTCATTTCAAAAAATAATATTCATATCTTCCTATGAGAAAATTTTGTGGTCAAGTGTGTTTTACAATTTTCCCCTTCATCATAACCTAATTGATTTGTGTTCCAAACATTTGAAACTTGAAATAATATTTGAAAATATGTATAAATATATTGGTCCTAAGGAATTTCATGAATAGGACCACGATGATTTACAATTCTTACATTTTACTAATTTTACTAGGCTTCCCCAAGATTTTAATAGAGTGTTGGAGCTTCATATATGATTTAAGATTACTAATAAAATGTTAAATATGCTAAAAACAATGATGAAAATGCTAGGAGAGTAAACAATTTTCAAAAATAAAACAAAAAATTACAAGATATAATAATATAGATTCAAAACAAATAGGATGGCGAAAGAAATGGGAACTGGTTAGCCATTTGGATTTACTCTAGAGCAGTTACCTATAGATTTTGAAGGTGATAGGAAAAGAAACACTCATAAATGACTATAAAATCATGAATTTCCAATGGATGCTAAAACATTACGCATATGTTTGTGCATACAACTAATGTCTAGATAATTATATCTGAACAAAGGTCTAGACAATATGAAAAAAACATAAACATAAAATCTATAACATCAATTTTAGGAAACCATTAAAAAAATTGATGATTAATTTATATGTTCTTCAAGAATAATTGAAAAAGAGGAAAAATGAAGAGTTCAATGGCCCTACTAAGATAACAAGATCCAAAATTATTCTAGATTATTTCACTCTAGTCTTAAATACTATTCATAATTATTATTGTGAGGTGAATTTTAAAAAATAGACAGAGTTCTTAGCTAAGAAATAGAAAACAACCTTTGGACTCAAGAGGTTCAATTATTTGAATTAGTCCCCTACTTGTATGTTCCTCTTTTTAGTTTTCTACTAGTCTTGTTTTGTTCCATCATGTGTCTCTATTCATCCCTCTTATGGAATCTTTTTCTAATTATTCTTCTACCTCATGGGACTTATTATTGTTGCTAAAATGTTCATTTTGTAAAAGTTTGTGGGAACTTTCAAAAACCTAACTACTTACACTAATGAAAAAAATCATTGCAAAAACTATCACACAACTGAATTCAAAAATCTATTAAGTAATATCAATATGGATTGTGGAAACTTATTATCATTGAAAAAAATCATGTTTTGGAAAAATAAGTATGGGAAGTCATACCTTGATTCTATGGGAGAGAAAATGATCTATAAACGCACTAAAGGAGAAGGAAATAAAACTATGCTCAAAATATAATATAAAATTATAAGGGTATACAATTTTGGTCATTGTAACTCTCATATTAAAGGTTAAGGTTCAAATATCCCCAAGTGACATCTAAGAATTGATAGGCATGCTAAAGTTATAGGCCCACTTTAGTTGGAAGGTAGAATAATCATATCATAGGTGATGCTTGTGGGTCATGCTAGATTTGGAGGAACACACTAGGGAGATTCTATAGAGAAGGAAGAGCGGTAAGCCTACAAGAGTAGATGGAGGAGGTAATGAATTTGAATAGTAGTTCCATAAGAGGAGATTGAAGAAGGAAAGTGGAAATACTACAATAGGATGATCACATAGAGTAAAGAAGGATAACGGTATTCCCACAAGAGATATTTCAATAGATTGGTATTCTCACAAGGAGGTGTTAGAGAGTAATAGTATCATATAAGTCCATAATCTAGTGGATATTCCAAAGAAGGTAAGTAGAAGATGAAATCAGTATCCCCATAGATTGAATTGTAAGAAAGAACAATCCATATTAGTAGATTTGTAAGAAAAGTGGTATCCCTAGTAGTAGAGTGTATTTAAAATTAGTATCCTTGCTAATGTAAGGGTTGAGGGACCCATTACCAACCCTCAATAAATAATATTAAGAAAATAATTGAATAATGTCTCACTTCAATCCTCAAGAGTAAATGATTATAATGTATAGTCCATCATAAAAACATTAATTATATGATGAAGTTATTAAACTTATGTGTGAATACATTAAGTGATCGGTCTTGATCATGTAATTTGGGAAGGTAGTAAGAGAGAACAAAGAAAATGGGCCTAACAAATAACATGAATATGAATATTAGTAAATCATCTTGTCTCATTTATGATTCAATTTAAATAATACTATGTACATAAATTTAAATAAGTAGACTAAGGTTTTAATTAAAATTTTATACAATAAATTTATGAGAACCACTACTAACAATGTTATCTTCATTTGTAGATTTCCTTTTTCAAGCAATTTTGGGGATCAGTAAACAAGTCAGATTATGCCACACTACGATTAGGATTCATTAAGGTACACATTGAGTATGGTTCTAACTCTTGAAACTTTATTTCCTCTCAAATTAAAAGTGTATGTTGTCTCTCATATTTTTTCTTTATTGCCTTGATGTCTAATTTGCCTCAAGATTCTAATGATAATGCCTATATTCCTTATACAATATAATGTGCTTTCTATTTCAATAGATTCCCTCAATGATAAGTGTGATTCATTGTATGTAGAATATATCGAACGGAATAATGCCTTACAATTTTTATAAGTACATGATACGAACCCTTGAAGAAGATTTCAGGAAAATTGTTGGCATAAGGTTTGTACTTATTGCTATAATTGACATAAGATAAACTCCTTTCTTTTACTAATATAGAAGAATGAAAATTATATTTGATGATTTTGCTTAACCTTCAAATTTGTGCAAATGATTTCAGATTCTACCTTTGGATTTTTGTCGTCATCCTCTTGTTATTAAACAATCACGGTGAGTTAAATACATGCACGTAAATAAAAAATTTAATCATTTCGTGAAAAATCTCTCAATAAACTTATAATGAAATGTAGAAAAAATAGTCCTAAGAATTGAAATACAATAATGATTTTTCTCTTTAAAATTTAATAGTCTAATATTAATAATTATTATGAAAATAAAAGAGTACTTATATTAAATAAATAATATCACATAATAAAATATTACATACATGACATAGAAACAACATTTTTTTGTTAAACATATTTAAAAAATCAATATATTTTAAATGACAAGACTAATCCAATACTACTAAGCACATAACAACTCAAAGATATCATTTGATCCTTTTAATGAAAATATGGGCTATTCTGTAATGCCCCGCCAAGTAACCCTAAAGGAAGTTGTAATTAACGACTTAAGTGAACCAATTTTTTTTTAATAAAGTGTAATAACATACACATTCACTCACTAATTAACAACAACCCCTAAGGCTACAAGGTTAGGATTACTTAAACCCACACATACATCTTACATAAACCATAGCAATAAATACTTTATGAGATAAACATCAAACATCATAAAAATACCACATAACATAACAAGATGAACATCCAAGATACAATCTCAAAAACATTAATTTAATCCAATAGTTACATCACTCATTCCCAGAATGAGACTATAGTACAAAAGTATAACAATTACATAATCTCACCTCATAACATAAGAGGAATAAAATAACTTATACAATCTGATATATTACAATGTAAGAAAATACAATAAGAACCGCGAGCTGTCCATCTGGCTATCTCGCCTCCATGAACTGAAGATCAAGGGGGACCCAATGGTTTTGGTGCATGTTCCATCCAACCATGTGGTACTCGAAGGCCCACCCCCCATGCTAGGAGATAGTAACCACATAACATGGACAAAGATCTACAATCACTAACCAAAGGCAGACTCATACTGACATAACCAAACAAATGAACTAAACAAGTACATCTCAGGTACAACACTGACATTGCTTCCAAACACAAAATAAACCAAGTATGTTCAGAGAACCATACATGTATACAAATACCAATCACCAAGGGAATCTCAAGAGCATACAACCTAAGAATCATAACCACTCCATCTCAAGTAGGAAACAAATATAAGAACTCACTCCAAACATTCTGGAGGCAATAAAACCCATAGTCCACTCCTTCCTCAAGAGGCGATAAAGATGAACCCATCTCCAAACATTGGAGGTAACATCTATAATAGAACCGCTCCCAACAAGGAGATGCACATTACAAGAACCACTCCTTTCTCAAGAGGCAATAAGATGAAACCACATAACAAGGTCACTCCATACAAGGAGACACGGATCCCATAATCCGCTCCTAAACGAAGGAGGTGCAAACATCCCTATTCGTGAAAACCGGTTACTAACTGAAAATACACCATGCACTACACAAGGGAAGAACAACTAGTTGACATAAAGATTCGACAACCCTCATTCACTAAGTTCTTCTGGAAGTCTTATAATTTAGGACTAACACTAAATCCCAAAACCCACAATGCAACTTGACGACATAGCAACAAAAGCATTCAAGTCATAAATCAAATCTAATATTTGGATTTCCTAAATCCATACTCATTCAATAGGTAGTGTTGACTTTGTCAAAGACATGATAACTAGATCATCTAAAATAATCATAACCCCTATTTCCTCTTTCATTATTGAGAATCTAAAACATTTAAACTTACTTCTTTTTACTGAATACAGAGAATTAAATCATTCAAGATAATCATGAGGAAGTTACTACTTTTGGATATACTAAATCCATATCTCTTTCATATTTCATTCACAATGAATTAATTGCTCTAATGGAAAGAAAGCAAATTAGGATAACTACTTGCCTCATCAATATAAACAACTTCTTAATTTACTTTTAAATCGACACAAAATCATGCAAGTAAACTCTTTCCATTTCCTAACCAAATCTTATATTTCATTCAATTTCCTATTTAGAACATGCAATCACTTTAACATAATAAAATATCGTTTCTCTACCCATTTACCCATATACACTAATCAATCCATTTTAAATCTCTATTCAATAATATATTGCATGCATCTTATTAAAATAAAATACGATGATGAATTTACACTTAATATATATATATATATATGCTCCATATTATATAGACACCAAATATATATATTAATAAATTTAATTACATATATTCTTTAATATTTCATTCACAACGATTAAATTGCTCTATGAAAATAAATAAAACATACTAAATATTTGTCTTTTCAAATATATTCATTTCCTAGATTTACTTCCAATACAACATAAACTATTGCCATTACTATATTCTATTTCTATCCAAAACCTATATCTTTTCAATTCTCTATTCAAAACATGTCATTTTATCAATGTATAAAAATAACTCTTGGCTTTTCTATTTTAACCATGCATTCATATTTTTTTTTCCAATAAAATATCATTAATTAAACAAACATTCAAATATAAATACTTCTACAATTATTCGATATATTTAAATATCCTTTTTCTTAACAATTCGACCATGCATTCAAAAACCAACACAAGTACACATCTAATTGGATTTCTTTCGTTTTTTATCTAACTCATATAATTCAATCAATTTCCTATCTAAGCATGGAATTTATAAAATATCTCTTTCCTTATCTATTTGACCTTGCAATTATAAAATATCTTAAAATATCATTTTCCCTAACAGTTTAATTATACATTTAACCTTATCTTTTTTTAAAAATCTCCATGCAACTCAAATACATGCACTTAAATAAAACAAATTAAAAATTAATTATACTCCTAATTGAAAACAACATGTAAATATACATCATATGTATATATATTAATATATTTTATTAAATAATACATTATTTAATAAACATATTAAATTTCAACAAATAATTTCCAAAAACCTATATTTTTAAACATTTGAGTAAAACCAAGATGTTTTTATAACATTATTTCATATTATAAGTACACCAACTATATTAATACATTTAATTATATATATTCTACCAATACATATAAAATTAATCAAATTAACATTTGGTCTCTTCCATAACTTATTGTGTTAAAATAAGATCAATATTTGGACTATAACCCAATATCATATATATATTTTTCCAATTAAATCAAATTAATGATTGGACCTTTTACACATGAATTTAAATTTCACAATTAAATCTTAAATTATGCATTCTTTAAATTAGATATTTAACTCCTTCAATTAAACTTTAACATGCCATTTTAGAATAAACAATAATTTCCCCATACGTTTATAATTTTATTTCCACTAATCTAATATACAGATTTTATTTAAAATAATATAAATAAATATAATATTTTAATATTATAAATTATAATATAAAATATTATCAAATAATATTTTAATATTATAATAACAATACATAAAATATTAATATTTATAAATATCAATTTATTAATATTTTATTATCAAAGCAACCATGGAAAAATAACTTAACAGCAGTCTCATGTTTCAAGCATAACTCAAAAACTACGATCTAGGTATTTGCGATTGTTTTACAAGGATAAGAAAATTCCAAAGTGCAGAAACCCTTTAAATTTCCTGGCAACCCAGTTTGTGAAAGTGGAGTTATATGCGACGCAACCAGACCATTTTACCTTGAAAAATATAACTACCTGTGGATTTTAAAATCCGATTTTTTAATAATAAATAGAGGGTTTCATTTTCTAAAAACATTCTAAAAAAACATTGCTCAATCTCTATGTTTGAATCCAAAACAAAATAATCGATTTCCTCAAACAAATTAAATTCAACTAAGGTTTTCACAATTTTCACTCAAGAATTTTCACAAAGTAAAAGCTGCAAATTTATTTGATTCTTTTCTTCTAACAACAAATTTATTTTCTAAAACAGATTTAACAAACAAATATTTAATTACTACTATTTAAAAAAAAACAATCAAGAACAATAAAACACAAAGAGGAAAACCTGGTACAAGAAGCTACAAGAAGAGATGAATTTCTGATGCAAGCTACCTCCAAAGATTTCTTGAATTTTTTCTAATCATCCAATGAATCCAATCCAAAACCCAACAAATGCAAACAATCTTTCCTCCAATCAATTCTACAATCAAACTTTCTTCAAACCCTTCCTTTGTGCAAATTTTTCCAAAATTTCTTCTCTGCTGTAAAAATGAATTTTTCTAAAAACTTTTCCGCCCTAAAATTAAAACATGCATTCTTTATAAATCAAAATACCTAATATAACCCTAATTCACATTACATGCAAATTAGATATTACAATTTCAATTTTTACAACCCTAATTCACATTGCATGCAATTTAAATATTAATTTCAATTTCAATTTTTGAAAGCCCACTTTCAATTTAAAATGCAATTTCAAATAATAAATTAATTTCCAAAGTTGAAACTCATTTCCTAAATAAACATTTAATTACAATTTCTAATTTAATTCCCACACATTGAAATTAAATTCCAAAATTAATTTTAATTCTTTTATTTCTTTTCATTCTCTTGCATCACGTTTAATTAATTAATTTAATTATTTAATAACTAAATTCAACCCCCTTGGATTAAATTTAATTGATTAAATAAATTAAATATAATTAATTAATTTTAAATATAAACTTTTATCCACATTGCATTATTTAAACTAAACAATCATCAACATGATTTAAATGCAATTATTCTAAATATCTATTTCCAAATCAAGAATCCTTCAAAATTAAATAAGATTAAAGCAAGGCAATGAACGACTTGACACACACAACTACCGAAACACTATGGCTAGGGTGTAGATTTGACACAAATTACCTATCTACTATCTCCCATTCAACTTAACCGTTGGATCGACATGCTCAAACCTATGAAACCAGGTGGAGTCGATGTCATGTACCTGCAATCCTGCAAGCAAGTAAACATCATACAATATATCCAGCATATAATACACACCGTGAAGAAGGAATTACGGATTTGTAGGACGCTCGCAAGTGAGTGATGTGAACCCATCTTCTTCACCAATACACTCATCGAAACTGACACTTCCATCATTCCAATAATCTCATATAAAATCACGTGTTATATCTACTAATATCATTACATCATTAAAGCATGTAAACTAAAGTCTCAGATAACTAAATCACATCACATAATATAGTTGTCGTTCAATAGTAGCGATCAAAACATCATAACAAAATGCATCCAGTATCAAAGTAACTGCAACCAAACATCGCATAAAGCAAATCGAACAAGAAGCAAAACAAAGGAGTATTACATATTCTTTGAAAAGATAGTTTGGATATGTATTAAGATAACTAAAGAGTTAATGTACTAATGGAAGATATTTTTGATTCTTTTAATAAAAATATGGTGCTAAAGAATTAATGTACTAATGAATTTCATTGTATTGATAGTTATAGATTATACTATTGAAAAATAAATTTATTTATCTTTATTGAAATGAACATTGTGTAATACTTAGTCAAGTATTTATAGTTGGTAAATAAGTACAAAAATTAGGTAAATCATCAAAACAAATTTTGTATTAATAAAATATATTAGAAAATGATAAAAGGCATGGTCACCATTTATTTTTTATGTCATTGAATTCAAGTGTACAAGGATGACCAACTAGAAATTTTCACTTGGGGAAAAATGTAGCTACATTTTATCATAATTTTGAGGCATAGATTTTAGAAAACTCCTTATTTTTAAAACTATAGAGCAACAAGATACAATTGCACATTATTTTGAGAGAATCCCACCAATTTAGCATGCCTGTGTAGAATATCTCTATGTAAATTAGTTGGTATATATACTTTAACTTATTGAAATAGTATATGAAGATATTAGCTCAGTATTTTTTATATTATATCAATTATAGTGAGGTAATTCAATAAGATAAACTTAATTTGGTGGTGAAAATTTCATCAAATATGCATGACTATGAAAAATACCTCTATATATGATTATTTTTATATGTTGATAGAATTAAATAATGTGTAAATATATTATATTAGATAAATTTGAAATTTATTGATTTTAAAAAGATCATTCACTTATATTAATCTTACTTAGAGTTAGTTTCTTTTAGAAAACTACTACTTGAATTTTATTGATATTATATATAAATATACCACTTTCTTCATGGTACCTTCTATAATTATACATATTCATAATAATGTCAAATTTTCATTTCAAAGGCACAAAAATTTCAACTTATAAATAAGATTGAATAAAATATTAAGATGAAAAAGGTTCTAAGAAGATGGCTGTTGTGAGAATTTTTTTGGACATACTAAGGGATGCACTTTAAAGACTAAATGAGGGATATATGGGACTAGATTTTACAATTAGGATATATTTTCTATCTTCGTCAATTATACTTTAGTGATGAGTGAACCTAAGTTTTTATCTTCAGTACTTACTACAAGATAAGAAAGTGATGCAAACAAACAACTTCTCATAGAAACCCACAATGCAATGCAAACTCTGCTACAACAAAGAACACTCACAATACAAAAAAACTCTTGATTTTTTATTGCATCAAATCAACTCATGACAATTACATCAGATGGAAAAATGAAATGCCATCATAGAGCATACAAAAATCTACACATAATATTAATGAATCATGGCTCTTCCTGTAGCTTCTTCTTGCTCCCAAGCTCTTTGTGCTACTTTCAAACCTTCATACGACTCTTATCTTCTTCTTCACCTTTCACACACTAGTGCCTTATCTTCTCTTCACTGGTGATGTTCAACCCTGCAACACAAAAATCCTAATGATACCTCTATAGAGGCATATCTTTTCCTTCCCATTCCTCACAAATTTCTTCCCACATTTTTCTTTAAAAACCCCTAAAAAAATGCATTGAAAATCATCAATTATTGCCTTGAATGGGCTCCCAACTCTCCCCCCAAGAATAGCTATGCATATACTATGTTTATTCAGCCTTAAATGAGGCATTTAAACTTCTAGAAACTCCTCCAAAGGATATAAGAAAGTTTGGGTGGAGGGTGATTCCCTAAATATTATTAACAATTTGAACTTGGTTTCCCCCCCATCGTGGAATATTGATGCCTTGATTAAAGATTTTATTGATATCATAAATTCTTTTGATAATGTCTATATCTCCCATATTTTGAGGGAGGGTGATAAGTTAGCTGATTTTTTCGCTAACTTTGGGGTTAAGGAACAAAAGGTATGGAATTTTAATGATTCCATTCCTTTTGAAGTGACGATGATTATAATAAATGAGAGCTGATATCTAGTGGATCCTTGCTGGCATGGTGGGATATATTTCCTATGTCACGTGGAAGAAATATTTGATTGAGGATGTTAGAGTTTTGATTTCAAAGGACGGTTTATACTTTGTTCGGAGCTTCATCTCATTATTTCCCTTTTGTCCTATGGTGGGCCTCACATGGATTCTGGGTGCCTTTAGCCAAAGCTTTTGGAGGTTTCTTTTTCTATTTTTGGCTTGGGTGGTGTGAGTATCATTTTTAGGTGGTTTTGGATGTGGGTGGCGTTGGATTTCGTGATGGGTGGGGACAAGAATCGTGCTGAACCTAAGTCTTGTGACGCTGTTAAGCAAAAGATGAAGGTCTGGGAGATCCTTGAGAAGGGTGGCCTCACTGTGTATATGGAAATATTGCATGGTTTCAACAAGCAGGTTACTAAAATGGTGGTTAAAGGTTGGAATGACATAAATATTAATTTGCATGGCGGAGATGTCGTGGTGGATGAAGAATTTATCGCTCTTATCTCTGGTTTGGCCATACAGGGAATGAAGGTTTTTAGGGGCAAGAAAGACTCGCGGGATGCTATGTCAATCTTCTTTAAAGGTAACAAGGTGACTGATCTCAGGAAGGTTAAAAGTGATGGTTGGTATAGGAATTCTCTGAAAGAGCTCTGGTGTGACTTGGCCAAAGAAGTCATGAGGTATGTTGCCCTGGAGGGTAGGTACGCGGCCATCAATAACTACCATTTTCCTTTGCTTAATCACTTTAGGCATAAGAAATGGGTTTCGTTTCCCTATTATCTGTTGATGTCCTTGGATTCGAGGATCAAGGATCACTTGAAAAACCCCAATAACTCGGTCCTGCACGTTGGGTTAATTTTTTTGATGTATGATTATGTGAAAGTGCATGAGGTGCACTTTTATCTGGTTTCCCCGAAAGAGAATGTTGGTAAAGCCCGGGAGGGCTATGATACTGAGTCGGGTGAAGAAAGGGTTAGCAAAATACCCAAGAGGAGGAGGCTTGTTCTGAATAAAGATTCAGAATCTGAAAAATATGGTGATGAGGACTATGTCTCGAACTCCTATGCATCATTTGAGGAGGGTCCTTCATCCCCTGTTCCTAGGGAATAGAAAGTCGGTTGACAATAAGGGCTACAATACATGTAGTGATGATGTGGTCACGATGATTATCCCTAATACTGCCAAGGAAAAGACTAATATGTATGGGGAAGCTTACTCTCCTCCCCCTAAACTCAAACTAGCTAAGGATACGAAGATGGGGAGTTGTAAGAGCAGGAAGCCGAAGTTTGCCAATCAACTCTTGGAGAAGGGTTTCCCTCTTTCTCTTGCTGCTGGAATTTTTGGTGAGGCCTCTTCAGATGTTGACATTGGGCTTATGCAGGGGAAGGATGGTGATGTGGTTGGTGGTCTTGATGGGGGTTCTAACAAAGTAGAGGTGCATCATGAGATGAAAAGGAAGAATATTACAGAGTATCTCTCCTATTCCATTCACAAGCTGATGTCTCCTACCCTTGTTGATAAAGGTAAGGATATTATGGATGATAAAGTTCAGGTTAGTTCTGCTTATGAGGATGATGTTGTGGAGGATAGGGTTGAAAATTATGATAGGGAAGTTCTAGCTGATGTTCTAGGCTTGGCTTGTGAGAATTCTAATCTTCAGTTTAAACTGTTTAAATGGTTTTTTCATGAAATTAATAGGATTAATGTTAGGATTAGGGTTGTGGCTAATAAGACTAAGAATTTCATGGTTCAAAGCCAAATTGAAAATTTAATGGAATCCTTGAACATTGTGGCTAATACTGTGGCTGAGGAGTCCATTAATCTAAAGCAAAATCTAGAAGGTAGAATTTTATCCCTCGAGGATAAAATTGATAAAATTGGGAAAATGTTGATGAAGAGTGGTGAGGCTTCTAATCTTGTGGGAACTCTGGATGTTGCTATGAGGAAAGTGGTGCTAAAGAGTGGCGAGGCACCCAATATTGTGTGAACTCCAGTTTCTTCCATGACTATATCTCCTCTAATTACTATTAAAAAAAGAAAATAGTTTGGGTATGCTGATGCTTTTGTTGTTGGGGGTAAAGTGTTGGTTGTGGGCGGTGCTAGTGAGAAGGATACTGCTAAAGTTAAGGTTTTGATTGATGAGGTAAAAGCTGGTGGGCCAAAGGTTAGGACCAAAAATAGAATGAAAAATTAGGTTGGGGCCTTTGGAATGGAGGTGGCTGATACTATGCATGAGGTGCAAAATTTGGTTGATACTGACATGGAAGCTACTGAGACCCTGAAGAATATGTAGTGCATTTGGATGGCTTCCTTTTGGCTATTTTTTGCCTGATGGTTCACTTTTGGTGGGTTGATTTTTGTTTTTTGTTGTTGTCTTTTCTTTTCAGCTGCTCTCTTTTGTAATACCTTTCCAACACGGCAGAGATAGCGAAAATTGGAGATCGTGGCAAAATGTTATGAGCTCGAAAGTGAAAAATAAACATCTGATTTCAAACAGAAATAAATTCAGTTAAACAAAAAATACTGAAAAATAAACTACACCACAGGATAGTGCTCGGAACCATCTTTCCGGCGATATCTCATTTGCCCAATTTCGATACTGTATGCCCAAGTTATGCCAAAAAGAAAAAAACTACTCCTTTAGAGAAAAATGGGGTTAGGAGGGGGCAAAGAGGGGTCGTATGTCCACTGAAATCATGCTGACATTAGCACTTCTTGAGCTTAAATTTGATGGCCATCTGTCTGTCACTACAAAAATCCGCCCCTCTACAAAAAATATCTGGCCCTGGTCACCCATGTGACCAAGCGCGCAGAGTTGGGGGCTAGGACGGAGCCCCTGGTCACGCATAGGACTATCGACAGGGGGTGGGCGAGCCGGCGGGGCTTGGCACATAGCGCCTGGTCCTCAATAGGACCTCGGCTTATATGGAGGAGCCCGTAGGGGCTAAGAAACCGACGGCGCTGGATGGGGGAGCCACCAATGGCTGGCGGCTCACGGGTGGTGCGGCGGTGGCCGCTCGGTGGAGCAGTGGCGACAGAATGTTCTGTGTGGGCAACATAATTTATTTTCCAAAAAATTCAATATTTTGTATTTTTTTTGAAAAACATGAATCAGGAAGCGTGTTGGGGAGGTCGTACGACCTCCCTGGCAAAAATGTTTTGCCTTCCAGACCAACTGCTCAAAAATTGACCAAACGACAAACGTTCTTAGGTTTTTTGGCCATTGCGAATGCAATGGTGACCTCTGTTTGTGCTCAAAATGCTCTGAAAAATTGGCTACCCCCAGATCTTGCAAAAAAGATGCATGTGGAAACCCTTACACTGGAAACTCATTGAAATGCCATATCTTCAAAAGATGAATAGGCAGCTGCAAGTCTGGAGCTCTGATACCATGTAGAAGTTGAGAAATCCAACTTCACAGTCCCCAAGAATCACCTACATGAAAATACCTATCACATACAAAAGACATTCAAAACCAAAGAAGATGTTTTGTAAACCTCAAAGTAAAAATGCATTATTCAGAATCAATTATTACAAAGATATCAATCCTTATGAAGGAGATCAAGAAACCCTAAAAGAAACCTAAAAGGGAAACCCTAGTGTGCACACTTAATAATTAATCAATTATTAATGTGCCTAAGTTTAGCTTAAGTAACTAAAGGAATAAGTGACTTAATTAATTAACCAATATGATATAATTAATTAAGTGTAATAACTTATTAATCTAACAAAATTTACAATCTAAGACTCTACAAACAAGGATGATATGTTTGCAAGATATGAATCCCAAGTAGTTGTGTTTAAAATATGATGAATATCTTATTGCACTAAACAAATAGGGGCCAAGGATGTGGTGATGCTAAGTTGATCAAGAAAAACAGTAGTTGAAGATTGAGTCTTGATTTGAAGACTAGGAACATGAAGACAAGTCTCTAAACCATCAAAACCTGCAAGACCTATGATATACTCAAGATCCTCTAAAGTATCATCATCAAATGGTAGGAAATATACATATACAAGAGGAATGATAAAATATGTAGTAGGATCCTATTGGTATGGAGAGATATGAGGGTCTCCATGGATCTTCCAAAGTTGAGTCCAAAGTGTGTGGGGACAATCAATGTTCGATACAACACACATAGTGTCAAGATCAACACTAGAACAAGTCACTCCTACAACATGATCACTAATAATACCACATGTTGATCTCCTTGTTGTGCCTAGTTTAGGTATGATTCCATAAATATAAGGCAAAAGATCAAGCCACCTAGATGTGTCAAGATGTTGTCAAGCATCAAGACTCATATTTATCCTTTGCTAATATGACCACAAAAGGATGAACAAAAAACCCATGATAATTCCTCAAATGAAAAATCAAAGACTGAAAACCGTAGTGCATATAAAGAAGACCAAATGAGGTCATCTCATGTAAATAGATCCTTTCCAAGTGCTAAGGTGTCCAAGTAATTAAGAAAAATGTATTTGGGGTATGTTCTATAAAAAGTGCATAAATGGATGTGAAAAGCTCTAAAATATATTTCCAAAACCATTGGAATCATGATAATTAGAGATATAAGTGATAATTTATGAGCTTAGAAGTAGAAAATGAAGATTTGACTTTGATTGAGAATAAAATGAACTAGCTGAAAAATATTATGATAAGACTTTAACCACTAGAAATTACACATAACCATATTTCCAAGGATATCTTGATTTCCTGATTTCGACACTCTATGCCCAAGTTATGAATTTTTGAAAAATGAGGCAAATTTAGCTAGTTGATAGTCAACAAACATGACCATTCTCATTTGATTTCTAAAAAATTACTAATTGCATGCAAAAACTAATAGATACCCACAAAATATTTTGATGCTCCCAAAAAACCTCAAAAAGAAAAACATGTAATTTGGTAAAAACAAAACTTCACTTGTAGTGAAAATGGCCACGTTATGCTATTTTGATATCATTTTTGCAATATATGCTTGAAATATCTGTAATATCTAATGAATACCCAAATGTTTTCTTGTGATTGTAAACAAAACTCAGAAATCATTTTTTGTCAAAAATACACCAAGCAAAAGATATTGGTTGAAAGTTTTTTGATCTCTTAAAATCTAGATAGGAAGTCACAAATCTTGTTCTCTAATACCATGTTGGAGTTGATAGCAAATTTCACAACTCCTAGACATCACTTGCAACCAAAATGTCTATCACAAACAAGAGATCAAAGCAAATAATTTTCTATGCAACCAAGAAAGAAAGAGATTTATCCACACAAGCATATGATGTGCTTTTTGTATTAAATAATGAATGTGAATACATGTGAATTATTATAAAGTACAAAAATGACTGCTTATAAAATAAATAAAAAGTAAACCCTAGATGAGGATTTGGTTAAATTTTGAAAAGTGTCCTAATCTCATGCAATGACACAACTTGACCTATAAATAACCTAATCTAATGATAAAAAAAGCACTCATAAGTTTAGCTTAAGTAATTGAAATAATAAGGGACCTAAAAATTAATAATGATTAATTAATTATCAGGTGATGTCCTAATTACTCCATCAATATATACATATTCATAATTGTATGTACATTTCAAATCCACATAGCATGGTCGTGACAATAGACAACAAGAGATAATAATTCTAGAAGTGAATACATTCTTAGCACCTATCACACTAGGACTAAATAATATTGTTTCATATAGCTTATATATACTCAACATTTTGTATATCACCTTTACTTATAGATAGACCTATAGTAACAAAGAAATATCAAATCTTGGGAACCACATTCATCAAGAACTCTTCTCTACTTGTATATAGAATTGTTAATAAAATTTAACTGCCACAACAAGTAAAGTGGTTTTCCAAGTAGTAGCTATAATACAAGGCTCCACATGTTTTTCCTATTCTCAATTTAAGCAAGACTATTTTTCACAAGGAGGGGTGTCAATCTAGAAGGATTTTCCAAATAGAGTACATGTGGTAACATCTAGGTCATGATCATATATTTTTATAATTGTAGGACTACTTATAAAATATACAATACATCAAAGCACTTACTAAATTCTCTAGGACATTCAAAGATCCATATTCCCTCTTTATAAATATCACACATTCCTCAATAAAAACACAACATAGTTTATAGAGAAATATAAATTTTCATAATAAATGGGCTTGACCCAATCAAGCCATAGCTTTACTAGAGCTCAATTTATAACAAGTAAAATATCTATCTCGCAAGTATGTTCACCATATATTCTTGAGAATAATTATTCATTCACAAATATAACTATTATTGAATAAAAACCAAGTTGGAACCCACAAGGCTTACAACATGATAAGTGATCTACCTAATCATCAAGGAAACATCAACAATTCATTGAACTAAAAACTACTAAGAGATGATAAATCTATAAAACTAACTATTCCACTTCTCAAAGAGATGGTTTAACTTCTTATGAGATTTTGATTTCGATGGCATGATTCTTTGTAAACTATAAATATACAAGTTCATAGCCTATTTTAGAAAGAGAATAAACTCATAGTAAAAATATAAATATCTATAAAAAATTCTCAAGGGCATGTCATATATAGAGAATAGATGAATAAAAATACACTCCATTTAGTTCTATATCTTTATCTTTCTTTACATTATTTTGTAAAAAAGTTGTAGCATATTCTGTAACTTTTTTAAATTCTTATCTAGATTTTTTTTAGTAGGATCATAACCCTTTATCCTAAGATCAATAATTTAAAAGTATGATGGCATTGAATGATGTGAATTAGAATATTCGTTTCTAGAAGCTCTATGTATTTATAGGATGACCCATAATTCCATTGTTTCTGCTTTGACTTGATTGCTTCAAATGGGTCGATCAGGCAGGGGGGCTAGTAAGGATTCTCATTCTAGGAATGTTGTTCCTTTGTTTGGTGTTGTGCCATCCTTTGTTGCTTTCAAAAAAAAAATTTCCCAAGTTGGTTCCCCTTCTTGTACCTCTACCCCTTCCCTTGTGGGAAGGACAGTTGGTACTTCTGGAAAGATGCCTCTGTCCTCGTCCTTTGGTTTGGAATCTTTCTTCTTTGAAGAAGAACCTGCTTCTTTTATGGATATGATGGTGGGTGTTAGCTCTCCATCCATGGGAAGACTGAACATGAAGCCTGCATCTTGTTCAATAGTAGGTAGGGAAATTGATTTTCTTGAAGCGTTGATGATTAAAGCTAGGGATGGCCTCAAGTTGTCATTGGTTGAAAAATTCCTAGCATACCACCCAAATATTGAATAGGTAAGGCTCTAGGCTGTGTCTATTTGGAACTTAAAATGAAGTGTCTCTATTAGTGCAATGCGCAAAGGTATCTTCATTTTTTCCTTTGTTGTATACAAGGATATGTTAAAGGTTTTAACAGGAGGTCCGTGGGCTTTTGATGTTGGTTTCAAGAACTTCTTCTCATGTAAATGGAAACCAAGCTTTGAACCTTTTGCTAACTTGGGTGTTACGCACCTACATGGTTACACCTTCCTAGGCTACCCCTTGAGTTTTGGGAGTTGGGCATCTTAAAATGGATTTGTGATAATCAAATAGAAGTCTCATCTAGTTTATGCTTGGATTTGTGTTAATGTGGTTGTTAACACTATTCTACCTACCTTAGTGCTCTTGAAATGAAAGTCTGGAAACTAGTACCAACCTCTTGAGTACAAAAATGCAAGACAGTTTTGTAAGAAATTTGGCCACCTAATTGACTCATGTAATAAGAGGCCTCGAGATGTGTTTAATGATCACAATCAACCCTTAATCAAGCCCATGATTAAGGATTCCAAGGCTAATACTGAATTCCCCCTTAATAAGGATGATAATGTTTAGGGTGGTGCTGAATTCTTAAAAATTCTCCCCATTTGAATACTAAAATTTCTATGGATCGGGATGTTGCTTTTCAAGAGCCTCATGTTGTTTCTCAAGTCATGGGATGTAAGGAAAGTGAGGAAACAAATTCAAGGGATGGAATAATAATATCTGGAATGAATCAAGGTATGAAGTCAAAGGTTGAATATGAGAATCTAGATGAAAACTCTCATGAGGAGTTGGAAATGAACCAAAGGTTGGTCAATGAATTGGTTCCTGATATGATTGATATTGGTGAGAATGTTGAGGAAGAGGTGGAGGAAGGGTAAATTATGTGAAAAAACCACTAAAGAACCCTTTCTCCCTTCTCAATCCTTGGGGGACATCTCCATTTTGTCTCAGAAGGATGGAAGGAATTTGAATGACTCATTGGCTATCTTAAGTTTTCCCCCTCATCCCTATGACATAGAGGATGAAGAAGATTGGACACAAGCTACAAGAAAGTCAAAAAAGAAAAAGAAATTGGATGTACGGGGAGGAAATAAGATTGGAAGAGCTTATCAAAAGGAATCTAGAAACAAAGACACAGTGTGTGATGTGGCCTTAGGAAGACAAAAAAAATTGGACTCAATCACGGGTCTGAAGTCTAAAAGGAAGTGATGTTGACCATTCTCATAATAGCTTCCATGTGTTTCTATCATAGACTTGCTATGAATATGAAGATTCTCTGCTAGAACATCAGGGGCCTAAATAGACCTTATAAAAAAAAATTGGTCAAAACATGTATTTTGGATAACAAAGTGGACATCCTACTCCTTTAAGAAACTAAAATGAAGAAAGAGACCTTTGACAAGGCTATTTTGAAAATTTGGCCTAGTGTGAATTACTTTTTGAGTGATGCTAAAGGGGCTTCAAGGGGAATAGTTACTTTGTGGAATCCCTTGAAATTTAAAGGTTCTATGGGATTCGTTGGAAAGAATTATCTAATGGTGTCCCTAGAATACTTGTCTTCTTCAAAGAAATGGAATTTAATCAATATTTATGCTCCCAATTTTAGTAGGGATAGACTATAGCTTTGGGATTTTCTGAATGATTCTATAAAGAGTAGAATGGAGGAATAATGGATGTTGGGTGGTGATTTCAACTCACCACTTTTACCCTCAGATAATTTGGGGGGACTGGATGACTACTCTAAAAGTTTGATGGATTTGGCTTGCTTTTTTAATTCAGCTAGGCTTTTTGATATTCCTCTTCTAGGTTGAAAACTCACATGGTCCAATACGAGGCTTGGTAATCACTTGATTCAAGTGAAGTTGGATAGGTTCCTAGTCTCTTCTAATTGGAATATTTCTCAACATCTTTCCCTCTTTTTCCTCCCAAGATATGGTTATGATCATAATTCCATATTTCTTAAGAGAAATTTTGATCCTAATAAAGGCCCTTTCCCTTTCAGATTTGAATTAATATGGACTCTTCATCCTAAATTTTCTGCCCTTATTGAGAATTAGTGGTTAGAACCCACAGTTGGCACCTACATGTTTCGCCTAGTGGAGAAGCTGGGGAGAATTAAGCAAAGAGTGAAAGGATGGAACAAATTAACTTTTGGTAACATCTTTGATACCAAAAATCCTTGGGGGGCAACTTAAAGGAAGTGTAGGATAAAATGGAGGATGGTTTGGTGGATGAAGAAATTTTCATTCAAGAGCATAACCTGAGAACTCAATGGTTTAAATTCAACAAACAGGAGGAGATTTTTTGGGAACAAAAATCTCGGGTTCAGTGGATTTATGAAGGAGACTGAAATGCCAAATTCTTCCATTATTCCACTATGAAGCATAGAAGCAGAAACAAGATAAGAAAACTTAAGAAAGCTGATGGTACTATGTTGACTACTAAAAGAGAAATTGTTGAGGAAGTTGCGAACTTCTTCTCCTCCTTCTAGAATGAACCGGGGGATGTTAATTAGGTATTTGATGATATCCTTTAAGTGATTCCTAAATTTATTACTGAGCAAGACCTAAAGGTTATGTCTAGATTTGCTTCTCTCCAAGAGGTTAAACATGTTGTCTTTTCCTTTGGGACTTACAAAGCCTCAGGGTTGGATGGGTTTTCTCTGGCCTTTTTTCAATTATATTGGGATGTGAATACTGACTTGTTAAATGTAGCTAGAGATTTCTTTATATCAAGAAGGCTTCTCAATCAAATGAATGCTATGTTTATTTCCCTTATCCCTAAGGAGGAAGATGATTCATCCATGTAGGACTTTAGACCCATTATTTTGTGTAACACAGTATATAAAATATTCTCAAATATAATTGTGTTAAGACTAAAAGTTGTGTTGAGCAAAATGATAGCCCAAAATTAGAAAGGATTTTTTCAAGGAAGAAACATGTTGGATTCTATCATAACCACCCATGAAATCCTCCACTTAATGGAACTAAGTAAAAATTCAAGGATGGATTTGTAAATTGACATATCTAAAGCTTATGATAGAGTCTATTGGAAATTCCTTTTTGTGGTACTTAAAAAAATTGGAATTGATGGAAAATTCCTCAAGTTGCTCACTGCCTATGTTACAATTCCAAAGTGATCAATTTTAGTGAATGGATTCCCCCAAATTTTATTCTTATGTGGTTGTGGTCTTAAACAAGAAGACCCTCTCTCCCCTAGCTGTTTATAATTGTTGCAAAGGTCCTTGGTAGGAACATTCAAAAACTCATTGATCTTAAAGTACTGAAATGAGTCAAGGTTGCTTCATCCCTCCTGCTTGATTCTCATCAATAGTTTGTTGGTGATACCATTCTATTTGGAGAAGCCTCGGTTGGTGAATCCAGCCACTGTAAATCTATATTAAATGACTATGCTTCTACCTTAGGTCAATATATCAATTATAATAAGAGTAAGTCATATTTTTTCCATTTTGATCACATTGTGAAAGAGAGAGTGGTGTAGATATTGGGCTACTAGGAAGCTATTTTTCTTGCTACTTACCTTAGTCTTCCTCTAATTTCTATAAAATTGGAAAATAATTATTGGAATCACTTAATTGAAAGAGTCCAAAAAAAGTTAGTTGTATGGAAAGGTAAACTCCTAATTCAAGTAGGGAATATCCAACTGCTAAAATATTCTCTTCAAAAAATCTCAGTCTACTATTTGTCTTTGTTTAAAATCCCAACATTTATTGTGTAAAAAATGAAAAAATCTAGAAAATATTCTTGTAGTTTGGTACTGAAGAAAAAAATTGATTTGTGCTAGCTGGATGGGAGAAAGTGTGTGCCACTAAAAATGTTGGTGGATTGGGGATAAGGAGAATTAAACTCTTCAACAAATCTCTCACTGCCAAGATGGGGTGGAGCCTTTTGGAAGGAACAAAGGACTAGGTTAAGATCTTCCAAGATAAATACCTTAGGAATAGAGATCTCGGTTGTTTCCTCACTTCTTTTGATTTGCCTTATGGATCTGTCTTTAGGAACCACCTTATCAAAACCAAAAGAGTGCTAAAGTTGGGTGTGAGAAAGAGTATTGGAAATTGAAAGGATATTGGTTTATGGAAGGAATCATGGTTAGTTGAGCCCCCTCTCTCTTCTTTAGATGGCCTCAACCCCCTGAAACAAAGTTTGACTAGAATTTGTGGAAAAAAGGTAGCATATTACATCAATTGGGAGGAAGATGAATTGAAGTGGATTTAATTTTACAACTTGTCTAGGAGTGGTAATTAGGAGTGCTAATTTGAGAGGTTAGAGACATCATAATCAGAAGCTTGTGGTACAAAGGCTAAACAACCTCATTGGGGAGGCGACTAGGTTCTCTAAAGATATGAAGGATGAATGGTTGTGGATTAAGAACCCTTCTGGCTACTTCTCGGTGAAAAGTGCCTATAAGGAATTGGAAAAATCTCTAACTGATTGTAGAGATCTTCATTGGGACATGGTGTGGATAAAAAATATAACTCCTAAAGTTAATTGTTTCTGGTGGGTAGCCTCCCATGACAAAATCTTAACTATTGATAATCTTGTAAGAAGGGGGTTTTAGTTAGTAAACAGATGTGTCCTATGTAAGCATGGAGAAGAGACAATTATGCATCTATTCTTCCATTTTCTATTCTCTAGAGAAGTTTGGTCCTTTTTCCTCCCTCTGCTACTCAGGATTGGGTCTTCCCTCCTACCATGAAGTCATTTATCGAAAGATCATCTTTTAGCCCTTACTCCCATAAGATAATATTGGACCTCTAGAACCAAGCCCCTCCTTTCATAACATGGGGAATTCAAAAGGAAAGGAACAATAGGATTTTTAGGGAAACTGAGAGAAACAACCATAAAGGCTCAAATATAGGAAAATGTGGAAGTAGGAGAGTACAACTATTCAAAATTTATGCCAAAGAAATAAGAATCAAGAAGCTATGGGGTATTACAAAGGAACTTACCAATATCAATTGGTCTACTCTTCTCTCTAGGAAGACTATAGTGTGGAATCCTCCTGAGAGGGATTGGATAAAATGAAACTTCGATAAGTATTCAAAAGGTAATCCTAGCATTGCAGGGGTAGGGGGTTTGCTGAGAAATCAGCTTGGAGATTGTATAGTGGGATGTGGGAAAAATGTGGGTATCTACACTAACAACAAAGTTGAGGCAATGGTAGTGTAGGGAGGAATGAAGACACTAAGAGACTTTGGTTTTCAGAAGGTCATCCTAGAAGGAGACTTGAAACTTATAGTTGACATACTAAAAGGTGGTGTTGCAGTTCCTTGGGAACTAAAGGATATAATTGACAATTGTAAGGAACTTATGAAATTATTCACTCACTGTCGTATTCAACATGTGTTCAGGGAATGTAATCCCTCTACTAATAGTGCTTCCAACATGACCCTCATGTGCAATACGTGGACCTAGTGGGATTTTTGTCAGTTGCCATCGACAATGAAAGATAAGGTGCTAAAAGACAAATATGAATTTTTTTATAACTTATAAGATTGTGATAAGGATTTGGTATAGGGGGAAATTTATATTTGATGATGAAAGGGGCTCAAATATTAATAATGGAAATATTGGTACGATAAGTATTAAGAAGATATCCTCAGGTGCAACTTTTAATTTATCTATCATTCCCAAGAACACCCAAGATCACATGGTTAATTACATTGGTATGGATTGTGTCATATCACAATTTGTCGATGTGCCAAATATCATTTCCCACCTCTTAATCAAGGATCAACTTATAATGGAAAATTTGGATACATTTATTATCAAAAAAGGTAATCATGCTAATTTTGTCCTGGGAACTATGTTAGAGGTCTCTTCTATCAGCTAGTTCTTGATATACATTTCAAAACCTTTTCACCACAAAAATATTTTTTGTTGTGCACTCTGCAAGGCCACTTGGGTGTTTGGGAGTTGTGGTGGTATGGAGAAAGGTTTGTAGAAGAAAATTTCTAAATGTTTACAGAGTTCTAAAATGGGAGGTCTAAGAAAACATAATGAACCTCTCAATTGCTTGCCTCTTAAGAAAAATTCTGACCTCTAGAGGTTGTTTCAAAGGGTAGGAATGGTCTCATTCTTTGAGTCTATGAAAGGTTATAACAAAATTCTAACGACCAAATTCACAAATTCTTGGAGAAAAGGGTAGGTGACTATAGGGGCAGTGAAATTTAATGTCATTGCTCAACTCATTATGGAGGCGATAGGTTTGGAGAATGAGGGAAGAAAGGTTGCCAAGAAAAGTGGAGCTGATTTTCAGATGTTTCTAGACAATTTTCTTCATGACTAAGAGAAATTAATGTGGTTCTAGAATGGGTACGGTCAGCTTGAACTTCCACCACCTTTTGCACTGGTAAGTATGTTTATAATGAGATATTTCATATTAGAGGGAAGATAATTGATAATAAATTCTTATCATTTCCCCCTTCTTAACCACATCCACCATAATGAATGCATTAACTTTCCCTTCTTTTTGTTATCTTCCTTGCAACAAAATATCAAGAATGGTGTGACTCCCCTATTGCACCAAGGTCTTATGCTAGCCCTCTACAAGTATGCCCTAGCTAATAACTCTCATGGTAACCCTTTGGCTTCTAGGCAAGACATCCCCTATCAAAATGTAGATGTGGAAAATGAACCCTAGGTTGTTGTTAATCACAATCTACAACCTAACCCAAGGCCTCTCCCTTAGATTACTGCTCCTAGGGTAAATTCCCCTATGAATGCCACCCCCTTGGTTTCTCATAGTTCCAGACCCTCTACCCCTATTGATAAGTTAGCTTCTGTGAAAAAATATTTTTTGATTTGGTCAATGCCACCTCGAAGAAGCGAAAAAACTTGTTGTTGCTCCTTGAACCACTAAGGGCTAAGAATATGAATACAAACTAGAATAAAATAGAGTGTTGTCATTACCATAAATGAAGACCAAGAGGGGAATCAATGGGATGAAATGGAGGAAGGGAAGTCAGGATTGATTAGTGGGGGTTGAAGATCAACATGTTTAGCTAAGGTTGCCTCACTGGACAAAAAGGGCAAACAAAAGGCTACTGACCAAGATGAGGTAGAACAAATGGTGGTGGAAGAATTTGAGCCACAAGTTGATGATGAAAGTGAAGACTTGGAATTTGAAGAGAGTACTTATGGAATGGGAGAGCAAAATTCAGAGGAGGTTAAAGAAGATAAGGAGGAGTATGACAATGGGAGGGAAGAGGAACCTAGGGTTTCTATGAAGGAGGCCACAAATACAGAGAACAAATCCATTACCTCTAATATCCAGAGGATTCTATCATTGATTTTTGAAAATCAGGATAAATTTTATGTAGGTATAGATGGACAACATGGAGAATGAAATCATCACCTTGATGAAGGTCACCAATGGTTTTATGTGTCGTGCCATGGTGAGTGAGGTCTCTAGACAAACTAAGATCGGGAAAATTCTCAAGAAGATGAGGAAAAGTGAAGACCAGAAGGACTAGGAAGATGAAGATGACCCTAATTGGATGGAGTTTGTGTCCCAAATTGGTGAGTATTGGGAGCTAATTGCCAATGATAAGTAATGACATTGTTTCTCTTTTTTGTGTTCCTCTTGCTCAATTATTATGGTTGCTCTAAATATTTTGGTTCTTAGTTTTATTATCTTAGACTACTATTTTATTATAGCTATGTTATGGTTACATACCTATTGGAGTTTGGTTAATCTTATTAATGGTCTATGTACTATAATGTGGATCAATATGGGGATTCTATTTTTGATTAAGCTAATTATGGTTTTGTGGTTTAATTTTGGATACTTGGCTTGCGTGCCATTTTGGGATCTAGTTCATTTTGTTTGTAGTTGTTTTCTGGTGGTGGTTGGTGTTGTTTTCCCCAACTCGTTTCTCTTTTTGTTGTTTTGGCTTTGTGACCATGAGATCAGGTCCCTTTCCTTGCTTACTTAATAAAAAACAATATGGAGTCATCATTCTAACTTATGTATACTTAGGATAAATTCACAAAGATATAATATTTAACATATAGCTTAAGGATATCCATCAAAACTAGATTAAGAGAATATGGTCAAAATGTGGTCAATGATATTGAACTAACTAAACTAAAGAAGAATTATGACACTATGGAAAATTGAAGTACAAAGATAGAAGAATCTCAAGCATGACTTGATACTATATTCAATAAAAAACTTTATTTTTCATCTTGTATTTTATTATTATGGATATAGGAATATATTGGTGGGATATTCACTTTCATTTAAAAAAGGTTTTGTGCACATCAATTTTTTAAGAAAAATAAAAAATATATGCTAAAAGTTTATTTCTTTTATATAGAATTGGTTCTCTACTATTGCAATTACTTCAATTTATAAAATAATTTATCCTTTTATAAAATTACTCATGATTTTGATTTCATACTTGAAATGAAGATGTCACTATTTTTCTTATTATAAATATAATTAGATACCATTAAAATATCTTGAAACACATAAATTAACCCTCACACAAAGGTAAACCTATAAGCCCCCATTTCTAATTTTCTAGGCCTCCAAAGAATTGTAATAGCTCAAATAAGAATATCTATCACAACTTTATCTAGATTTTAAATTACAATTTCATGGAAAATCATACATTAGTCTAATCTTTTCTACAAGAATTTCCCTCCAATGGTTAAAACTTGAGTTGTAACCTAAATTTTTTTGGATGAAAAATATATTGAAGAGAGAGGTACTATTTAATGTGTATTTATTCATACAATTATATATAAATATGATCTCTCATTTTTTTAAAGAATCTCTAATTTTTTTTAAAGAATTCCTTTCAATTTGTAAATAGATGTAAATGTTATTTATATAAAAATTATTGAAAGTGTTCTTTATATTAAAACTCATTTTTTATAAGATGTTCTACATTATTTATAATTTTATTTAAATTTATAAAATATAAAAAGAAATGATTTATTTTATAAATTTACTTAAATAGTTCTAGCTCTTTACTCGTAACATTTAAATTCAGACACAAACTTAAATCTAAATCTTTTGGTTTGAATGCAGGTTGGCATATATATTTTTATATATCTTTCATTCCTTTAATTGTAAGTTAAATTATCTCTTTGAAATGCTATTAGTTATTTACATAAAAAATAAAAAATAGATTTTTTATTGTAATTTCTTATTTCTTTGCACATTTTATTTCCCTCATTGCATATAGAAAGGTTATTAATTCGCATGTGTTATCGGATATAAACTAATAATATGGTTAAAATTATACCCTATTTTATTCCATAAAAGGAATAATAATTAATACCTAACTAAAATTAAGGTTAAATGAATAATTTAAAAGAAACGGGACTAGATATGTCTTCTAATAAAAAAAAATCAAGCTAATAATCGATTGATCCATTGCACAAAATGGTGCATGTTTCCAAAAAAGGTAGAGGGGAGTAGAAATAAGCTATGGTTTAATGTTAATGTATTCATCCATGCCTTAAGCTCATGGTTGTCAATTATATAAGTTGTTTATGTTGGACTACTATGTAATTTTTCTCTTGGCAACCTTGAGTTGCCTTATTCTTATTGTTCTTTATTTGCATTGATTCAATACAAAAAAAAAGTAGAGCAAACAAAAGGTAGGGAATGTCAGAAAGGGGTAAATAATGAAGTGAATTGAGATAGTCGGATAAAATTGGATGAATGGAAGAGAATAAAAAATACAACTGGTAGTGAATATTTTTTGATGATATGGATAGATGTCACAGATCCTACCAAAAAGGACTCAAGAGAACTAGAAAATGCAACCCTAATCAAAAGATTCATGGGGAAACAATTCACCTAGGGGGAGATCAAGAAGTGGGTAATTGAGAAATGGAAAGCACATCTAGTGATAATTTTTTACCGAAAGGTTTTTTCGTGGTAGTGTTCAAAACCCAAGAACAAAGAAATAGTATAATGGATTTTGACAAAGGGCAAAATTGGAATACATATTTATATTTGTAGAAATGGAAGCCAAATTTTAATTCAATAGTACTCACCCACTGAAGGACCAATTTGGCTAAGACTATATAATTTTCCATACAAATATTGGTCTAGGAAATTTTTGGCGAAGACTAGGGATAAAATTGGTTGAACATTAGAAGTTGATATTCATAAACCCTAATTCATGCCAGAATACTTGTTGTGGCAATACAAGAAATATCTAAGTCAATTAAACTTGTGGTAGGGGAAGAACAATGGACACATAGCATTGAGATTGAAAAACCAATGCTTTTTTTCCTAAGATGCAAGGCATGAAACCACTTCAAAGAAAATTGCTAAAGGTACCCAACAAAATTTTGAAACATTTGGAAAGAAAAGAAACTAAATCAACTTGGAAAGGAAGAATTGAATATAGTTGAATTAGGAACAAAGGATTCAACTCCTCCATAAAAATAGAAGATGATCCATATGGAATAAGAAGATGGGGAATTAAAGATAGTATGGGGAGCAACCATGAAGGGAATAAGGAAGAAGAGGACCTGAAAAAAGAATTACAAGTGAAAAGCATAGAAAAAGAAAAGAAGCAATTAAGGTCAATCTAGAGTAGGAAAATGAACCAAATATGGAATGTGAACCATTATTCAAAGCTAAAGAAGAGGTTGATGTGTTTGAAATGATTGATCCCAAATGTGTAAGCTAGATGGCTGCAAAGTACCTAAGATCCGGATTTGTAAACCCCAAAGTAGGAAGGAAAACCAACAAAAAAAGAGAGAAGAAGAGGCCCTTAACAATGATCAAGCACCTATTAAAAATTATTTTTTGATGGTAATGATGATCCTCACATGGAATATTAGGGGCTTAAATGCCCCTAACAAGTGGCACTTGATCAAGCGCCAATTGGAGAGCCAATCGAATGATTTGTTTTTGTTACAAGAGACCAAACTAAATAGTAAGGATGTAGAAATTTTCATTCATCACTACAAAAGATGGGAGGGGATTTTTATTGAAGCCCAAGGTGCCTCTGGAGAGTTAGAGATAATGTGGAAAGCGAGAAAAACCAAAATCATTCTATTAGAGGAAAATTCAAACTAGATGTCTACAAACGTACCTAGTGTTAACTTTGATCCAGTTTTCTTTAATTTCAATGTGTATGGCCCTATAAAAATAGACAAAAAGAAAGAAACATGGAATGTTTTGGGTAAATATTTTCAAGAAATGAATAGGAAATTCATAGTTTAGTGTCATTTTGGATATAAAATAAAATTAGGGGGTAGGAAAAATATCATATGCACAAAAGGACTTCATGGAATCTGTAAGTGACACAACTTAATCAACATTTTCTCATCCAAAAAATCACTCACATGGAATAACTGAAGAGGTGGCTTCACCAATATAGCAAAGAGGCTCGATGGATTCTTATTATCAACAACTGGATATAGTGGCCTTTAATCCCTAAATCTCAAATCAAAGAGATCTCAATATCTAATCACTTCCCCATAGATTTAAATATTACAGAAAATACCAACACACTAAGATGCCAATTCCATATCAAGAAAATGTGGTTGAGGCACCTAAAATTGAAGGGTCTAATATGGGGCTGGTGGGAAAAATATATTCCCTTTGTGGGATTGAAGATGTTTATGTTTCATAAAAAATTACATCACCTAAAGGAGAAGCTCAAAACATGGAATCAGGTATCATTTAAGAATATCTTCCAAGAAAAAGCACACCTAGAAGTGGAACTGGAAATGCTAAGTGAGACAATGACTACAAATGGCATGACATAAGTGGAATATAAAATGGAGAAACAAATGATGGTTGAGTACAATGAAGTACTAATAAGAGATGAATGTTACTGAAAATCTAAGTCCAAGGAGACTTGTCTTGGGGAGGGAGATCTCAACACTAAATTCTTCCATAACTCCACTAAAATAAAGAGAGGGTGGAACAAAATAGAGAAGATTATGAATGAAGTTGGAAGCATTAAAATGAAAATCTTAGATACACAGAAAATTAGGATTACTTTCTTTGAAAGATTATTGGGTAGTATAGACTCATCAAAACCCCTTCATAATGGATTTACAGACACAATTCTAGTGATTTTTTTAGTGACTAATATTCACCAATTGGCTAATAGTTGAAATTTGAGAATCTAAAATTGGCTAATAGTTCGAGCTACAACGTGACTTGAATCACCACGTTTTTAAAATATTTTATTATAGTCTTATTTAAATCACCAAATAATTTATTTTATTAAAAATCTTAACTCAAAAATTTGCGACAATATTTGATACATGATTAGATCAGATTTGTCTAAATTTTATAAATTATAGTAGAAATCCATATTAATTTTCCAATAGTATATCATAATTACTAGTTGCTTTAGGACCATATTACTAATATTTATTTTCCACCATTGATTTATAATACAATCTAATGGCCCTTGTTGTATTCCACAAGGTAAAATATACCCATGATCTATAATGCTCATGGGGCCCATAATTTTGGGTATCATGAGCATTATAGATTGTGGGTAAATTTTACCTTATGAAGTATAACGAGGGTCATTAGATCAATGATCTAAAAGAAATTTTGAGCCTGATGAGAATTACAAATCATGGGTACATTTTACCTTGTAAAATAAAATGAGGGCCATTATATTATATTTTAAAATAATGGTGGAAAGCAAATATTATAGTCTACCCCTTCAACCCATCGATAATTTCTCCCCTTGGGCCCCTACTTTTCCATGAGAATTATTTTTAGATTGGATAGATTTTCCATGATAATTAATGCATTTTCCTATTATTTTTCTTGATTTGCCAAAATTTTCTATAAAATTTAGTGATGTAAAAATATCACCATTTTTTTTTTAAAAAAAAGGGAAAGATTTGCCAATAAAAATTACTATTTTTACTTAAGAAAATGAAAGATTCGCTAGGATTTTATATCATTTTTTGAGGGGTGTTTCTTAAAGTTATCTCTAATGTTGGTAAGGATGGAATACAGTTGGTTCTTAGATTCCTCTATAAATATAGACAAAGTCAAAGAGGCAACTCTCTAGCTTTGTTGGAACAAAGCACCTAGGCCAAACATATCTTGACTTTGAGGGATAGTGGACATTAGAGAGGAATAAAAATTTCTCATGAATTCCCATAAATCATGCATCAAATATTTATTGATAACATCATCCTCTATAGTAACTCAAGAACCCAAGAAATAGAGATCATAAAAATACACTTGATGAGTGCACTTGTGCATCGAGGCAACTAATAAATAAAGAAAAATCAAGCATATTTTTCTTCAACATGAGCAAAGCAGTGTAGCGAAAAATATCAAATTTATTAGGTTTATCCCTTAACCTCATCTTGGCTAAGTACCTTGAAATGCCTCTTTTTGGGGAACCCATTAAGTCTAATTTGTGGGAGGAGACGATTGCTAAATGCAATATGAAAACATAGTGTTGGAAAGGACAATGGCTCAAGTTGGTGGGTCAAATCCTCATGCCAAAAACATTTATTGTTGTCATCCCAATTTACATGGTGTCACGCATAAGGCTACTAAGGATTTGACTAACATACAGAGAAGATTCCTATGGAAGGAATCTAATGAGAGGAAATGGTTCCTCTTGATATTATGGGAGATGGTCAAGAAAGATAAAAATTTTGGGGGTGAAAGCATACAAGATATACAAAAAAACATTTCCTAGAGGGCCAAGCTCTCATGGAGAATCTTCAAGCAACCTAATGTCCAGTGGAGCAAACTTTTAAGAGAGAAGTATCTAGACAATGAAGACCCAAAATGCATCTTAACAATTGTCAACCCCCTTGTGGGATTGTAGGTTTGGAATTTTATAATCAAATGCAAGCCAACAATAATATAGAACCTCATGTCTAAAATAAAATTCTATGGTTCCAAGTCACCTCTAAAAATGGTGAGTAGTGGTGCCGAAGAAGTGCGAAAATCGGCAAGGATCCAGAAAGGTAGGAGTTGGTGTGACATAGCGGAGGAAGAAGACCGCCAATGGGAAAGACACTCTGAGGAGAAATTCCGAAACCAGGTAGACCATGCCCCACAATGGGTTTTGGTGAATGGAAAATGGGAGGATCGTTGTCACCCCTGGTATAGGAAAAATGGAGACTGCAACGGGCCAATGCGGGGAGAGAAGCCTAGAATCATTCAAGGCAGGAGAGCATATGGGAGACCCCCTCCATGGATAGCCTTGAATAATGGCAACAGGGGGGAAACATCAAGGAAATCGGGAAGGTGAAGGAACCTTAAGCAAAGCAGGGCCCGGAAGTGGAACTCAAAAACATCAAAAAGGAATGGAGGGTTTTAGGAAAGCCGTGACCATAGGTCATACCTCGACAACAACTGGAGAGCGAGGAAGCTAGAGAAACAAGCAAGAGATCTAAAATATACCAATACCTCTGTGCTCCAGCATCTGCAACCACCATGGAATCCGGGTGATGGTAGGGCAAGAAGGTCCCCTGTAGAAGCCGAAAAGGAGTCCCATAAGCTACACTCAAGCACGACCATTGTGATTCCTTCAGCCTTGACCAAGGGTAGAAGGGGAAAACTGATGAAATGTGCGATTTTAGGGAAATGGTGGGGAGGCAAGTATTCCAAGGAAAAGATGGCTCTCCAATGGAAGGAGGCTTCGAGTGGAAAAATTGAGATCAAATTCCTATAGGAGGACTTCTTTATCCTAGAATGTGCATCGGAACAAATAAAACATGTTATCTTGAAGAAGAAAGACTTAATGTTTGAAGGCACGGCCTTTCACCTCATGCAATGGCAACAGAATTTTAACCCACAAGACTTCATCCCTGATAAGATTCTTGTTTGGATCGGTCTACCGAATGTACCATCAGAACTGTGGTGTGAAGCAGACCTGATCTGCATAGGGGATGCCCTGGGAAAAATAGTCAAGGTGGATGAGGTGGCGTATCAATCAGGTAACAATGGTATGATGAACATCTATGTGGAACTAGCCCCATGGAACTTTGCTAAGGAAACTCTTGAACTTATACATGCAGAGGGTCGTTTTTACCAGAAAATTTTATGGAAATTCACAGAGGAACAAATCCAGATTAGAAAAGCTTGGGAAAACAGGACCTTCTGGGCAAATTTTAACTCTAACCCCAAAGGCAAATGAATCTTGGAGAATGGTGAGGGTTCTTCGAAAGCACCAAAAGAAGATCAAAAGCCAAAGGAAATGCCAGTCAGGGAGAACAAAGCCACATTGGATGAACCCCCCCAAGCAAATGCGAAAGTCCAAGGCAGGATGGAACCCAATGAAGCCTGGAGAATGACTGAGGCGATAGAAGAACAATCTCAGCTGAGAGATTTGGAAACCATCATGGAGGTTGGAAACGACTTGCGATTAATGGCAAGATAAGATGGAAATTCTTAGGCGCACCTCTCCTAATTAGAATTTTAGGAGGAAGAGGAGCTGGGCTGGGAAGGAAACAATATGCAATTGGTCCCGTTTAGGGATATAAAATGGACATTGGCTGAGTCAATCAAGGAAGAAGAGAAGGCGGACCCAGAAAGTGGGACACAGGAGTTGAAAGTGGATCCCTGGAAGGCAAGGGAACAAGACGAAGAAGCACCTCCAAACATCCCAACTGATCAAGAATCCCCTAGGGGAAACATGGGGGTGAAGAAAATGTTGGAAGGGAAGTGTAACCCAAACTACGGGGACAAAAAGAAAGTGGGAAGAAAATCGAAGGTTGAGAAGAGAGCCATGGATGGAGAGGATCCAGGACAACAAAAAATCTCCATGCTACTAAGATCAGGGAAGGGCGGCTCCCTTCCCAAGGGGCAATGAGGATCTATAGTTGGAATGTTAGGGGCTTAAATGCCCCTAACAAACAACGCCTTCTTAGGAATTTTCTTTCAGTCATAGATATAGATGTTTTGTTAATATAGGAATCCAAACTAGGAAGATTGGAGGTGGAAAAAATTACCCGTTATCACAAAGCATGGAAGCTACTTTCTATAGTTGCACAAGGAGCATCTGGCAGCCTAATAACCTTGGCCAAGCCACGGGCAGTCTGTGTAGAGGAAATAGCGGCAAACAAATCTTGGCTAGCTTGCATAATTAAAAGCTACAGAGCCAACCTATCCTTCATATTGATCAATGTGTAAGGGCCAACCTCTGTCCAAGGAAAGAGAGTGACCTGGAAGGAGATGGAGGACCTAATGCAGCTTGAACATGAAAGTGTTTTCATTATAGGAGGTGACTTCAATGCTCTGATTCATAGTAGTGACAAAAGGGGGGGCCAACATTCAAGGTCTCAATCGCAAATAGACTTTGTGGATTTCATTTCGAGAAATGCAATGATGGAAATTCCAATGTAGGAAGGATCATACACATGGACAAACTGAAGATCAGGGTTTAACAATATAGCTGAGAGGCTTGACAGATTCTTCTTTGGCGGTGACTTTAGCAAGTTCCCCTTCACATTTGAATGCAACATCATTCCCCAGTCAAGATCAGATCACTACCCAATCAAGCTAGAGATTATGGGAGATAGAAGCAAAGTAAGGTGCCCATTCAAATTCGAGAAGATGTGGTTCTCTGAGTCTGGCTTCATCCCAATGATTGAAGCATGGTGGCATAGTGAGAATCTGGAAGGCAATAAATTATTTCGAGTGGTTAGGAAATTAAAACTAATAAAGCAGAAATTAAAAAGCTGGAACAAGGAGTCCTTTGGAGACATCTTCCAAGAAAAGACTCGGCTAGAAAGTGAACTAGGGAAGCTAAATGAGGAGGTCATTGCCAATGGGATGAATGAGGACTCATTTGTCAAGGAAAGGGAGCTATTGAGAGATTTAGAAGTGCAGCTGGAAAGGGAGGAAATCTTTTGGCACCAAAAATTGAGAGAGCTTTGGTTACAGGAAGGAGATAGAAATACGAAATTCTTCCACAATTCCACTAGAGCAAGGAGAGAAAGTAATAGGATTTCCAAACTAAAATGTAGTGATGGCTCAGAAATTGAAAAGGTAGCAGCAATCTCTCAAGAGGCGGTCAACTTCTTCTTGAATCTCCTCAATAACGAGGAAGGATCTTATCTACATGAACAAAATGCCTTTCTCAAGCACATCCCCAGGCTAGTAAGCAGAGAGAAAAATAGAGTGCTCTTCCAGCCATTCACAGAAGAGGAAATTAGGGCCGCCACCTTCCAACTCCACCCCGACAAGGCCCTAGGTCCAGATGGTTACCCAACCATCTTTTTCCAGAAGTGTTGGGGCTTTCTAGGAAAAGATATAACTGAGGCATTGGAAGAAGCCAGGGCTGCTGGAGACTTTTTGAAGGAAGTAAATAACACATTTCTTGTTTTAGTCCCAAAGAAAGAGAAGCCAAGCTCATTGGAGCAGTTTCGTCCCATAGCATTATGCAACACTTTGTACAAGATCCTCATGAAAACAATAGAGAACAGATTAAAACCTCTGATGCCAACCCTGATTGCAGAAGAACAGATCGACTTTGTCCCAGGCAGGTCAATCTACGAGGGAGCCATTATCGCCCAAGAAGTGATTCATTCCCTTCAGTATAGTAGAAGGTCTGGAATGTTGATAAAGCTTGACATCAAAAAGCCTAAGACTCAGTTGATTGGAACTTTCTATGCAAGGTGTTGGAGGCATATGGATTTGACAAACACTGGGTCAACTAGATCTTCAAGTGCATCTCCACCCCTCATTATTCCATTTTGATCAATGGAGAGTCAGCTGGATTTTTGTGGCCTCAAGGGGATTTAGGCAGGGAGACCCACTGTCTCCATTCCTCTACATCCTGATGGCCGATACTCTAGGATGCTCTTTAAGTCAGGTAGTGGAGGTTGGCAGAATCGCAGGGCTACAAGTCACAAGGGGCATTCCTCCAAGCTCACACTAGCAGTTCGTGGATGATACTCTACTTCTTGGCACCCCAGAGGAAGAAGAAGCTCAAGCCTTCAAAGACATCCTAAATGAATATGGTAAGGCCTCAGGCTAGGTAGTAAGTGAGGCTAAGTCAGAATTTTTTTTCATAAATACCCCACAAAGGATGATTCACAAGGTGGCTCGAATGCTCAACTTTAGGACAAGTCAGTTACCAACCACTTACCTGGGTCTCCCTCTAGCCACTGGTGTCAGCAATTGCAGATTATGGGACCCGCTGGTTGAAAAGATGGAAAATCGCATGTCTTCATGGGGCAGGAAATGGTTGTCTTGGGCGAGGAGAATCATAAAGATCAAGGCTGTGATCTCAGTAATCCCAATATATCTCCTCTCTTACTTGGCTCTCTCCAAGAGCAAAGCCACCACAATAAATCAGGGTATGAGGAAATTCTTCTGGCAAGGATCATCAGAACAAAAGAAATACTCTCTCATAGCCTGGGATGTTGTATGTAAAGCAAGAAATAATGGTGGAGTGGGCATACGCAACATCCTAAAAAAAAACCAAGCCCTGGGTGCTAAGTTGATCTGGAATGTCTACACCAATGGCGAGGCAAAGTGGGAAAGGATTTTATGGCACAAATACTTGGTAAACCAAGATTCGAATAGCATTTTGTTGACATACCACCTCCCATAGGGTTCAAGAATCTAGAACTTCATGAAGGCATGTAGACCACTCATTCTCAAGCATCTCTCATGGGACATTAGAGATGATAGGAGTGTGAACTTCTAGGAGGCTTCCCGAGCATAGACAACATTACCACAATGGCACAGACAAAAGCAACACTTCAACATCTATGGGGCTCAAAGGTAAGAGACTATATGTGTGAACAGTGGTGTGACAGGCACTTGTTATGGTCTTGGAGAGACCTAAACATAGTGGATATACAAGGGGCAGACAGGGCAGTTTTGTTGGATATTCTAAGAAAGAGAAGTATACAGATTAGACTGGGAGAAGACAAACTAATCTGGGCTAATTCGAAGTTAGGGAACTACAGATCCAAAGAAGGCTATATATCTCTCTGTGCAGAGGAGAGCAAATCCACGTTACCACTAAAGCTCTGCTGGAGTAAATCTTGCCTCCTAAAGGTAGGCACTTTCGCCTGGGTAGCAATGCAGAACAAGATTCTGACAGCAGACAAATTTAGGAAATCGGGCTATGCAAGCCCATCATGGTGTGTGTTATGTAGGAAGGCAAAAGAAGATGCTATTCATATACTGGTGAGTTGTCCCTTTGCGCAAGCATGTTGGAGATGGCTATGTGCCAAACTGGGATGGTCATGTGCATTACCAAATGACATCTTGTCACTTTTCTCCTACTGGCCAGTACTTAAGAAAGGATCCCTGTACAATGTGCTTTGGAAGATCTGCCCATCTCTCATGGTGTGGGAGTTGTGGAAGGAAAGTAACAGGAGGCTCTTCACTGATAAAGCTAGAAGCTTTCCCACTTTTGTCTATTTCCTTGAAGCTGCCATAGTCGAGGCAACAAACAGTAGAATATTGTTAAGATCAAGAGATGATATTAAATTCACAGAATCGGATGCGCAGATGAGGAAAAGTTGGCTTGGTTTGAATATTCCTAAGCCAAGACAAGTGAAGCATGAGAGGAAGCCTCCAAACCGCTCGAGTGTGGTGTGGCAACCACCCCAAGAAGGTTGGTTCAAACTAAACTTCGACGGTGCATCGAGAGGCAACCCAAGCATTTCTGGGGCTGGATGCATCATTAGAACTCTCAAGGTCAAACTCTGGCTACACGATCAATCCCATTGCCTAAGGGCACAAATATGGTGGCAGAGATGCAAAGTTTGATATGGGGCCTCTACCTTTGCAAAGAGCTGGGATTGTCAAGGGTGGTGGTGGAAGGCAATTCAATGGTGATAGTACAAGCATTGAAGTATGGGAAGCTCGACAATTGGAAGCTCCAACCAATACTGGAAGAGGCTCTAGAGGCACTGCATGGTCTCTCATGTTTTGAGATCAGACACATCTTCAGAGAAGCAAATGTTGAAATAGATAAGCTAGCAAATGATGGTGCGGATGGCCTTAAGAGCACGGTATTCCTCCTCCCTAGAGTTACCTGAATGTATTCTTGAGCATTGGCATATTACTCCACCTTTCTTAGCTGGTCGTCTTTGGTGATGGTAGCTAAATGCGGGGTTAGCACTAGCCCACGCGTTCCCAGCAAGTGAAAGTGAAGCTTTAAGGTGGAGGTCGAGCTTTTTATGCCTTAATACTAGCCTGATTGGAGTCCCCTGGATACAGACACTTTGTGTCCAGTTGGCAATTGTAAATTGAATTCTGATCATTAATACAATTTTTCTTTTACGTACCAAAAAAAATATAGAACCTCATGTGGAGAATAAAAATTAGAAATGAGGCATTTTTTGGTTTAATTCATGGAATGCTTACTGTTTGTTAGCAACATTTCCTAGCATGAAGGAGGAATCCAAATTACTGGTGAAGTATATGGGGATAAATTATAGGATTATATAATAGTATTAGGCATGAACAAGTGCCTAGAATTCAAGTGGAAGGATTTTGGCATGATCAACAAATAGTGCAGAGAAATATTGTGCGATGAGTTGTCAAGCCACAAAATCTTAATTTTTGATGGTAGCGATGTTTTAATTTTGTGTGTGGCCAATTTTTGGGATTATACTCTTAATATTGGCTATGAAATAATTAACTAAGATATCAATGTGTCCCCATGGCCAAAGGATCTTTGTCTAAGTTTCCAACATTTTACTAAAAGTAGGGGCCTTTGCATGTATGGTTATACATAGACAGATTCTGACTAAAGATAGGTGACAAAAAATTTGTGTTATGGGACCCCATTTATGTGCTCTATGCAATGAGGATGATGACAATATTGATCATCTTTTTATGAAATGTAAATATGCCTAGGAATGTTGGTCAACTTTTGGTGGCAAAATCGAGTGGTAAAGCCCATTGCCAAATAAAATAGAAGAAATCTTTGAGGCATGAACCAAATTGAACTAGGGCTCTGTATGGGCTGGGCTATGGTGTGGATGACCATCTGGAAATTGTGGAAGGAAGAAATGCCAAGATTTTTAAAGATAATAAATCTTCTCTCGGATATCAAAAATTTAAATCGGGATCAGTGAACACCAAAACATGCAAATTGAAATGAAAAAAATATAAGTTCTTCTCGATATGAGATCACAATTTGTTTTAGGAGTGAATATACCTAATACCTCTGAGTGGGGATTTCCTCAAAATAAAGGACCAAGGGAAGGTGAAATAAGCACTCCCACCAAGTAGGAGATTGAAGCTAAAATTTCATGAAGCCTTGAGGGGGAATCTCGAGGTCTCGGGTGTGGGGTATATAATAAGAAACACAAATGGCATATTGGTATAGGTTGGATCTGTCAAAATCCCACTCAGAACAAATAATGAGGTAAAATTTTCACTCTCCATGAGGAACTGAGATTGTGCAAAAGTAAAAATCTGCACCAAATTGATATAGAAGATCTCATCACTAGTGATAAAGGAAATTAGCTCCCGAAGTGCCCCTAGTTGGAGATCTTCAATTTGGATTGAGAAAATACACTCTTATCTCAAGGAAATAGATAATTTGTTGGTGTAGGTTTTTATTTTCCTAGTTGGTTAATTTATTTTCCCTTAGTCCTAGGTTTTTCTTACACTTTATGAATCTTGCTTAGGATAATAAAGTGAGTTTATTAGTAGGAGATAAGTGTGTGGTGTCCCCTTCGTTACAAGGTGGAGACACTTTTCACTTTTGGTGGCATCCTCCACTTTTGGGGGTCCATCTCCAAATTTTGTGGTTGATTCCTATTGGTTGGATTTTCCACCTACCTCCTCTCCTAAGTTCTATATAAACTCACTACCTAGCTTGTATTTGCATCTTTCTACATTCTTATTGTAATCTTCTTGAAATATTTTGTATTGTATCTTTTCAGCTTGGAAGTTCTTAATGTAATATTATCACATCAACACTGCATAATCTCTTGGAGTCCCGATTTGTATTCTTATGTTTTTCCAATTTATGTAACTTTGATTTTCTCCTAAAATGATCCTTGGGTTATTCAATCTATTTCAGATTTCTAACATGGTATTAGAGAGTTTTTTTGAGAAATCTAAGTTCATAGATTCCTGATTGAGAGATTTAGTTTCTTGTAAAAATATTGTAAATTATAATATGCTCTTCTCTTGCATTTTGAATGATCTGGAGAATCAAAAAGGATTTGCAAAGATCTAATAACCTCTTCATATTGCATATGTTTTTTGTGAGATCTAGATGATTGTATCATTTTTAGTTATTTTGGAAGCATTTTGACTATTCCAATGCATCCATAAGGCTCAAGAAAGTCAAGATTGGCTTTTATTTCATCCAAATTGGAGATAAGTTAACATAGTTCCAAACGAGGGTTTGAAGCTTGATCTGGTGAAAAAAAATTATTGAAGCATTTTTGGCCCAAACAAACCTTTCCATTGCATTTAGAAGACCCAAAAACCCCTATTCTCATATAAAATTTGTCTATTTTAGACGAATTTGATTTTTGTATTTTTTTTATTTTGCTAGGGGGCATCACTGTAGGCTAAATTCAACCATTTTCTCAAAAAATTGATAACTTTTCATCATGGTTTACATTTTTTTCAAATTAGATATCATTGGAAAGATGTAGACAAGCACTTTCTATTCATAGAGTTATTGAAAATATTTTTTTCATTTTCTCCCCAATATTTCAGGTTGAAGTTGTTTGTTGCAAATTTCTTCAAAGGGCCATAACGTTTTCCCTGGTGCTTTGATTTTCATAAACAAGTAGGTGTTGGAAAGGTCTTGGAGATAACTACACAAACATAGGCCTATTTTCTTAAGATTTTGTCTTAAGTTTACTTTGTATTAGAATTTGTAATTCTGGCTATTTTGAGCCTATTGAGCATTGTATCTTGGAAAAGGCTTTGTAAACACAGTAAATTATAAAGTGCCAACCTTATAATATTTTGGGGGGTTATTTTTTATACTAGTGGAAAGGGTGGGAGTGTATTTGTGTTCATTTTTAATCATTTGAGGATTGTATCATGGGTTTTTCTACTCATCCTTCTGTGATAATTTAGGATAAAGCTAATTATTCAAGTCTTAGAAAGAAGACATTCTAACCCATATTAGATGGGTAAATTTTTTGCCTTACCTTTATGGGCTCATGCCTAAACTAGAAACACCTAGAAGGAAATTAGTATGGGGTAATATAATTGATCATGTATTAGGATCAATTGGTTCTTATTTTGATTATGACACTATGTTGAATATAGCAAACATTGAATGTCCTTGTACACTTTTGACCAAGATTTGGGAGATGTTTGGATACCCTCATGTTTCTCCATTCCCAAATGATCTTACTATAGGTTTCCTCATTCCACTTAATGATGTAGATAATATACCCTTGATAATGCTACTTTAGAGGAGCTTAAGTATTATGCATGTCTTGAATGTTTAGATGACATAGAGACTTCTCTTGCTTCTCATCCTCATGTTGAGATTACATTAATATTACTTGTTGTAGCTTCAAATTCCAAAGATTATTCTTTGAGAGACTTTAGTGATACATTACAACATGATCAATTAAATCTTTTGGATTTAGTCCATTGGGACCAATTTCTACCAAACATATCTTGTTTGTTTGTAGAGTCCCTCATTTCAGCTATAGATGGCATTGTTGAGGACATACATCTTATCTTTTCGTCCTTTCATTTGTTTCTACTTTAGAGTCTAAAATTTCTTATTCAAAATTTTCTAATGACTTCTTACAGCAAGATATATAGTCTTCGTAATTCATCTTGGGATGATCTCTTGATAGGTATTTTAGACTTGTTTATGGAGACACATATTATAGATTTGTGAGACACTATTGAGTGTATTCATCTTCTCTTTGATGAAGATGATTCTTCTTTAGTTGTTGTGAGGGAACACTTTGACCCTCTTGTTCATTCTCTACATGATCATTCCTTATAATTTGACATGAGTTTGGATACTTTGGATCATCATTTGGATAAGATATCTTCAAAGGAGATACTTGAGTCTTTGGTTTATGCTCTACATCAATCTCTAGGAGATTCTGATTTTCCATCTTCAATAATGTGGCCTAGAATTCCTAATTTGATTGTGACAAATTTTAGCATTGACATGGAGATACTTGAGTTGACTTTAGATACTTCATACATCTTGCACTTTCTTCCTACATATTCCTTTTATGACTTGGGAGATAGTGTGCATACACCTTTGGTTATGTTTCTTCCTAAGGGGAGGAATGTTGTTCAATGATCATGGACTATCTTCTCCATCAAGTTTTGATCATCTACCATTGGATCTCTTTAGGTGGCTACTCAGTCCTTCTCTTCTCTCTATTTTTGGGGGTGTTCTCTCTCTATTTGAAGGGTTCTTCTTCTTCTTTGGGGGGAATTTGATATGTACATGGGTACCTAACGTGGTCTCATTTGTGAGGACCCATCATCTTTTACATCTTGCTAAGCTATACTTAAGGGGGGGTGTTGGTGTAGGTTTTTATTTTCCTAGTGCATTAATTTATTTTCCCTTAGTCCTAGGTTTTTCCTACACTTTATTAATCTTTCTTAGGATAATAACGTGTTTATTACTAGGAGATAAGTTTGTGGTGTCCCCTTCCTTAAAGGGTGGAATCACTTTCCACTTTTGGTGGTCCATCTCCACATTTTGTGTTTGATTCCTATTGGTTGGATTTTCCACCTACCTACTCTCCTAATTTATATATAAACTCACTACCTAACTTGTATTTGCATCTTTTTGCAATATTCTTGCAATATTCTTGGAATATTTTGCATTGTATCCTTTAAACTTGGAAGCTCTTAATGTAATATTGTCACATCAACATTGCATAATCTCTCAGAGTCCTGGTTTGCATTCTTATGTTTTTTCCAATTTATGTAACTTTGATTTTCTCTTAAAAAGTTCCTTGGGTTATTCAATCTATTTCAAATTTCTAGCACAATTACACTCCGTGACATTTGTACCAAGAGGTGAGTCATGTACTTGAGTCTCTTTCCAATAGGGGCATTGAATAAAATACAAAGATTATCAAGTTGAACCAAAGTAGGGTGTGGATTGGTTTGTACAAACTCATAGAAAAATATGCTACTAAGACATGAAATTTACAATAAATGTCCATCCATCGACAATTATTTTCACTAATAAGTAAGATTTTGATCTATTTTTCTTGATAATTTGGTAGAAGCATATCACATTGTAGGTTTCAAATATGAAGTGTTTAACACAAATAATTTTACAAATCTTCACTCACAAATGATATTTAGTAATTCCTTCCTTATAAAGCAAAGAAGGTGATTTGGGTTGTGCAAATGATGGACAAAATTTCCATCCCCAACTATAGATGTACGTGAAAGTAGGAAGATGGATCAACTCAATTATGACATGTGTTCAAGATCAACAACCTCTCGATGGAGAAATCTATAAGAGTCATAACTAGGTAGAGGAGGTTTGAAGTCAAGCACATACATGAATATGATCTCATCAACTGAATCTTATCAAACACTGTTAAAACCTTTGAAAGGAATTTTTTTAGGAAACTAATGGTGAACCACTTGTTGAGAGAAGACTTGGTAGATGATGCCATCAAGTCTATCTCCAACTTTAACAAGTCTCTGAAAAAAGTGTTATTCGATGCAGTGGAATATGGTAGATTGAAGAAGAACCAATAAATGGTTGAGTCCATGGATTTTTTTTGTTCTTGTCTTTTCAAAAAGGATTTGAAACCTTTTCTAGGTTTTGTAATTGCCAAAAAAATGGGTGTTGACCTCTACAGAAGTATATAGGATGTCTAAGCTTGCCACAAAATTGATTACAATCTATGTCTCCAAATAGCGGCTTGAAAAAATACTTTGATCCATTGCATCATTGATAGTATAGGTGTTAAAATCATATTTCAAAGATTTATTTTACTAACTCAACTTATATACACAAATTTATCCATTATCCTCTAGCCTACGATGGATAAAGACGGATAGAAAACAAGCACTTATCAACATAAATCTATAACATTATTTGTTCATAATTCTATTTATTCACAAATATGATATGGTGTGATGTCATTTTTCCTCATAATTTATTTTATAAATATGAAAAAAATTCATTAGTGATTTTAACACAACACCCACAAACAATGCAAGAACACCGAGCCCTATCACTTAAAGTCTTCTTCGAGTATCTTTAGGCATCCCATTATGGCCATCAAAATACCTTGACACTACAAATTATTTTTAACTTTATTTTAATCGAGAAATATAGAATGAAATTTAATGTAGTGTAGCTTTGACCCATCACAAGTAGTCATGAGGTTAGCCAAGAACATTGATTTAGTATTAGAATTTTTAAGAATTGAAAGAGGCTACGTTTCTAGTTTGTATTTATTGATAGATTTTTTTAAATGGTTCATTTTATTTCTTGTAATAAAATTAATGTTATAGTACATATAACTTATATATTTAGATAAATTGTTAAATTACATCTATTATCTAGAAGTATTTTTTCAAACAAGGATGTGAAATTTTTGGACATTTTTTGGAGGATATTATGGAAGAATTAACTTAGAGCTGAAATTTAGTTTAGCATATCACCCAAAAATAAATGAACAAATAAAACATGTGACTAGGATTTTGGAAAACTTGTTAAAGATGGTTATTAGGCAAGAAGAAGAGAAGTGGGATTTAGTCTTATTGCAAGCACTTTTTGCTTATAGTAGTTTAGAAAATAAAAGTATAGTTAAATATAATGTGATATTTACTTGTAATACTTTTAAAACCCACTCTAAAATATGATGTTTTTATTGCAATGTAATTATTAATGCATGGCCCTTTTGAAGTACTAGAGGATTAGGCCAAAGATAGTTGATTTTTGTTTGGGTGGAATAAGCCTCAAGATCCAAGATAATGGGTCTTAGGGGCCTATTAATGATGATTTTAAAGGGTAATTAATGCAAGGGTACCAAAATAGGTCCAAATTAAGTGTGAATTTACATCTCTTTCAAGAGCGTACAATTTTCTATAATACAATAGCCATATGACATGTATTGACATACCACACATCACTTCTTTAGATCGTGATCTTCATTAGTTTTCACATGACTTTGAAAGGTCGCTTATTTCCGTTAGGTTTGGGATTATTGATTTGATTGTGACTCATTTCAACATCAACATTGGGAAACATGAGAAAATTATAGAGTCATATATCCTAATTCCTTCATACATTAAACTTGAGTGGGAATTCAATATTTTAAAAATTCAAGTTTCTACCTTCTAAAAGAAAGAGGCGTCATTTTTTATAGAGGAACCCACTACAACATTTTCAATGTGGCATTTTATGTTAACTTTCTTTCTCTTCTTTATAAAGGAACACATGGTTCCTATTTTGCAAGAATTTAAGACTATCATCTTCAAGTTCTTTTTTTTGTGTTGTGTTTAGTACACTTCCATATTTTTTTTTCTCTTTTGGAGGGAATTTTTTATCATATGATTTTCTTCCTTTATCTACTTTATGAGAGATTGAATTGTACATGGGTACCTCATTAGGCCTAGTTTTCAAGACCCATATTTTTTAATTCCACCTAATATATGAAACAAGAAGGAAGTAAGAGTTCATAATTGATGGACTTTCATTGGCCTACAACCACAAGGATTATCGATGGATTTTTTTACTAAGTAAGATGCATCCAAAGGAATCGGAGCATTAAAATTAGATTTCTTCCATAAAGAATGAGGACTATTTGATAATGGCTATAAAATTGTATTGCATGACTCTACCACTTGTTCATGTATTCCTATAAGATCAATTTCTTTATCCTAGTCAAAAGAATCACATTAGGAATTAACTTATATTTTTTCATTTTGTGTCTTCATGATGGAATAATCCTCTTCCTATTTTACATGAATGATTTGATATTTGTAATTATGATTTTAATTTGTTTACAATAGTTAGAATTAGTTAGTCTATATATTGCAAGATTTATAGATAGAACATAACAATGATTATTTCCCTTATTTGTATATTCTTTTTTTTAACAGTAATAGAAAAAATCTTTTTTCATATAAATTTCAATTAATTATGCATGTGGAATCGATTGATTGATAGTTCAACAATTTAAGAGAGTGTGACTACCCCAAGAAAGGGCCTACTTGAGGTATAATGCAACTATGTTATTAAGAGTTAGTAATTATTTCTTTAATATTATACATTATATTGTTAAATATTTTTTTAAAATAGTTAATGATTATCACCCATAGAAATAATTGATCAGTTTCAACCATAGAACTTGCAACTAAATTTTTTGTGATAACTCATAGCACTAGCTTGTAATTCAATTACAACATAATTTTTGAGTTCTTTAATATGGATTTATTTTCAATTTTGTAAATTCAATTTATATACTCAACTTCCTAGGAAACTCCCAAAACTCCTCAATCATACATACATTGTTGGTATCATCTCAAGAAACACGTCATTGTTCTAATAATTAAATGTAATATCTTATTACTAATAGTTTCTTGATAAGGGATGATTTGATCCATCGAGTAGAATTGCATGACATAGTTTCTCCATATTATTAGTTGATAAGGGAAGTAGTATTACTATTAATTAATTATGCACGTAATTATACACTTGGTATTAATCCATCTTAGGTGGCTATGTGGTGGTGACTTGGAGAGTTTGTCAAATTCTTCCAAGATATGTGGCACATCCTCTCACTGCTTTGGAGGAACAAAATTTTCACCACTTTTAGTGTTTATGAGTTGACTTCTTATGTGACCCAGCCACTTCTCACTATATTTATAAACATTTTTCATAATATTCAGTGGTTCAAATTATTCATTCTTGTGTTCTTATATATATATTACATTTCTCTCTTATAGGCATGAGATTTCTTGTCCTTCTTGGCCTATATAATACCATTATTTTGTCTAAGATATCATCATCTCCTACAAAGAGATAAAATAGCTTAGAGAGATCTAAAGAAGAGATAGGTTCACCACCTTAACCATTGAGGAGTTCCAATTAGCAAATACATGTTCAACCAAAAAGGTATTCTCCCTTTAGTGTGATGTATTTTTTCTTTGATTACTAACATTGATGAGCCTAGGACTATAAAGGAGGGTATGGGTATAAATTATATAGAGTGTTAGAAGGTGTAAATAGATGAGGAGATTGCTAATTTAAAGAAAAATAACACATGGGGCTTGGTATCTTTGCTTGAGGGATGAAATTATATAAAATTGAAATAGGTGTTCAAAATAAAATTAGGGTTTGATGGTAGTGTTTAGAAATTCAAAGAAATATTGGTTTCAAATGGTTATTCCCAAATTGAGGGAATACATTATGGTGATATTTTCTCCCCAATAGAAAATATAACATCCATTCAATTTCTATAGTATGTTGCTATAGTGTATTATCTTGAGATTAAGTACATGGATGTGAAGATATCATTCCTTCATAGTGATTTGGAGGAAGAGATTTATATGACATAGCTAGAGAATTACATTGAGAAAAGTAAAGAACATTTGGTTTTTAAGTTGAAGAAATACTTATATGGTCTTAAGTAATCTCCTAGGATGTGGTGCCAAAAAATTATTATTTTGTGTTATGTTTTGGGTTTCTATCATCCAAATCAAATAATTGTATCTACTATAAGATGACCAATGATTATATTCTAAATATTATATTATATGTTGATGATATGGTTTTTGATAATGTGAAAAGTTTAATTTGTGAATTGAAGTCTCAAATTTAAGCATAATTTGAGATGAAAGACTTAGGGGTAGCTAGGTACATCTTGGGGATCGAGATAAAAAGATAGAGTGAACAAAAAAATTGGTTGGGCTGGATTAAGTATGTAAACTTAGTGTTGGAGAGGTTTAACATGATAGATTACAAGCCATTGTGTGTTCCTATTACATGGAGACAATATGTCTAATTTATCCTAATGAGATGGTGATGAGGGTGCAACCTGAGACACAGAAAAAAAAAAAAAAACAAATCTTATTATTTTCAAAGTATGAAATTCTTACGTGCAGAGGATCTCCAATCCTCGAGTTCTGCAATACATGCAAATTATAGAAAAGAAATTACAGAAATTCCCCTATTCGCAACATGCGATCTTCTTTCCCAAAAACTACCCACAAAAATCAGAAACTACCCCATAAATAGCCCAATTCTCCGTTTGGAGCCAAAAACAACATTCTAATTATGCACAAACTTCCAGAAGCCCTAACTCAAGATCTAACCGTCGGATCTTCAATGATAATACCTTTTTGGAAAGGTCTTGCGAAAATGAAGTGCCGAAAAGTGGGGCTTAAAGGCTAACCACTTTCGTTTTCCGCCAATTTTCGGGCCCATCCGCAGCCTTTAAGTCCCTCAAAATTAGCTCCGAAGATTTTGTAGGGAAAAAAGCAGAAACTGAAACTTGAATAACTTTTGAACTGGGAATGATCTTCACCTGATTCTTTCACCAAAGTGTTTATTATTCTGTCCTGAAGCTTCCCTTAAATTTTTGTCTCCTCACGCCTTCAAAACCATACCTGCTAAAAATAGCAATCGAGCAGAAAAAGTAGAAAAGCAGTTCTGAAAGTTGGGAATTCTTCTTCGATGAAAAGGGTATCCATAAATGTAAAAACATATACAAAACTCTAAATGAAAGTAAATATATTTTTGGGTGATGTAGGATTGCCCTTACACCACTGGATGCTCCTGCATCAGACACCCAGGGTAATTTGAAAAGTGACCCTGTCACTTCTCAGATGGTTGAGGAAAACCCAAACAGTCAACCTCTGCCTTAGACAACCAAGATGAATCTTCCATAGGCCTTCCTCTCCATTTCACCAAATATTCTTCATACTGCCTATTTCTAGTACTCCTTCCCACACGGCTATCCAAGATTTCTTCGATCTCCTCCTTTTCTGAAGTAGGTGCTGGAATACCACATTGTTCCATTGCCGGTACTTCCTCTGCGCCACCCTCATGATATCTATCAAATCTGTGATGTTGAACACAGGGGAAATGTTGAATCCATCCGGCAACTCTAACTCATATGCGTTCCCTGAATCATGCCTCTTCAAAATTTTACAAGGACCGAACTTCTTCATCTTCAATTTGTTATAGGTTCCTACTGGAAACCTTTCTTTCCTCAAGTGGACCATCACTTCATCACCAATCTGAAACTCCTTATACCTCCTCTTTTGATCTGCCTTAGCCTTATACTGCATATTCATCTTGTTAATGTGTTCTTTTACCTTCTCATGCATATTCTTGATGTGTTCTGCAAAGTCTTCAGCTTCAACACTTGTCTTCTTCTCTTGGTCCATCTTTCTCAATTCTGGAGCAGTCCTAGGACTACTTCCATACACAATCTGGAATGGTGATCTACCAGTGCTTCTATTGACAGAATTGTTGTAAGCAAATTCTGCCTGGGGTAAGATCAAGTCCCATCCCTTTGGTTTATCTCCTACCAAGCATCTTAGTAGGTTACCCAGACTTCTGTTCACAACCTCAGTCTGCCCATCGGTCTGGGGATGGTGTGCAGAACTAAACTTCAACTCTATTTTCAACTTCTTCCACAAGGTCCTCCAAAAGTATCCAACAAATTTTGTGTCACGATCTGAGACTATACTCTTTGGCAAACCATGTAGCCTCACCACCTCTCTGAAGAACAAGTCAGCAATGTGGATTGCATCATGGGTCTTTTAGCATGGGATGAAATGTGCCATCTTCGAAAACCTGTCAACCACCACAAATACTAAATCATTCCCTCTTTGTGTCCTTGGAAAACCAAGAACAAAGTCCATATTTATATCCTCCCACGGCCTCTCTGGCATAGATAAGGGTTGATACAACCTTGTATTCTGACTCACTCCTTTAACCATTTGACATACCCTGCAACTCTGCACAAACTTCTTCACATCTTGTGATAACTGAGGCCAATAATAATGCTCACTGATAGTGGAAATGGTCTTATCCCGACCAAAATGTCCTACCATTCCTCCACTGTGCTTCTCCTTTATCAGATTCTCCCTCATGGAACTCCTCGGAATACACAATTGACTTCCCTTAAACAACATGCCTTCTTGAATTAGGAAATCCAACCACTTTGTCCTGTCAACTATCACAGGTTCCTTGCAAGCTTTCCAAGCCTCTGCAAAATCAGGATCATTCGGGTACAATGTCTTGAGTTCATTGAACCCAACCACCTCAATCTGCATTTCTATCAACAATGTATGCCTCCTACTTAAGGCATCTGCAACCCTATTTGACTTCCCACTCCTATGCTTTAAAACAAAGGTATAACTCTACAAAAATTCTACCCATTTCATATGCCTCTGATTTAATTTTCCCTGACTACTCAGGTACTGCAATGCTTGATGATCAGTATACATAACAAATTCCTTCGGCAACAAATAATGCCTCCATTTCTTTAATGCTTGAACTATTGCATAAAATTCCTGGTCATATACAGAGTACTTTCTCTTTGCATCATTTAGCTTTTCACTGAAATAGGCAATGGGCTTACCTTCCTGGCTTAACACTGCTCCAATGGCACAACCACTGGCATCACAATCTACCTGAAACACCTTATTGAAATCTGGGAGAGCCAAAATAGGTTGTTCTGTCACCTTCTGCTTCAATAGATCAAAACTCCTTGCTGCTCCAGTGCTCCACTTGAACTCTTTTCTATCCCCTCTCATTGTTTCAGTTAGGGGTGCACAAATACTACTGAAGTTTCTAATAAACTTTCTGTAAAAACTGGCCAAACCATGGAAAGATCTCACCTCAGTAGTAGTTCTTGGGGTAGGCCATTCCAGAATAGCCTTCACCTTCTCTGGGTCCATCTTGAGACCTTCTGTCGAGACAACAAACCCCAAGTACACTAACTCCTTCTTCACAAAACTACACTTCTTCAGATTAATCAGCAATTTCTCTTCTCTTAACTTCTCAAAGACTCTACCAATATGCATTATATGCTCATCCAGTGACTTACTGAATATCAAAATATCATCTAAATACACAATAACAAAGCTTCCTAGGAACTCTTTCAGTACCTCGTTCATGAGCCGCATGAATGTGCTCGGTGCATTGGTTAGCCCAAAAGGCATGACTAACCACTCGTACAGGCCCTCTTTGGTCTTGAAGGCAGTCTTCCATTCATCTCCCTCTCGAATCCGAATCTGGTGATATCCACTCTTCAGATCAATCTTTGTGAAGTACTGAGCTCCACTCAAACAGTCCATCAGGTCATCCATCCTTGGCAGGGGAAATCTATACTTGATTGTTATCTTGTTTATGGCCCGAGAGTTTGTACACATCCTCCACTCCCCATCCTTCTTTGGTGCTAGTACTGCAGGTACTGCACATGGACTCAAACTCTCTCGAATCAAACCCTTTCTCAACAACTCCTCAACTTGTCTGTTTAACTCCTCATTTTCTGCAGGAGTCATTCTATGAGCTGCCTTATTCGGCAAACTGGCTCCTGGGATCAAGTCAATCTGATGACTGATCTTCCTCATTGGTGGTAAACCCTCAGGTACATTATCAGAAACAATATCCTGAAACTCATTCAATAACCCAAAAACTTCTACTGGAACCTTCTCACTACCCTCCTTATCCATTTTAGGAATCAATGCATAACACACACGCTCATGTTTCATGCCTTCTAAAAATTTCCTTCCATCAACATAACAAATTCTAGCACTACTGCATACCTTTTCTTCGGCCTTCTTCAGGGGTTTCAACTTATGGCGGACTCCATCCTTCATCAGGGAATAAGTGTTTGCATGGCCATCATGTACAGCTCGCCTGTCAAACTGCCACGGCCTCCCCAACAACATGTGACATGCATCCATGGGGATGATATCACAGAGTACCTCATCACGATAGCTTCCGATCTTGAACTTCACTAGGCACTGCTCATTGACTAGAACTTTGTGGTCTTTCTGCAACCAGGCAATCCGATATGGATGTGGATGCCTTTCCCTCTTCAGCTTCAACTTTGTAACCATTTCTTCTGACACTAGATTATCAGTGCTCCCACCATCAATAATGACATCACAACATTTGTCTTCACACTTGCACCTTGTGCGAAACAGATTCTTCCTTTGTTCTGGCTCCTTCTCTTCAGTCACTAGGGCTCTTCTAACCACTAGGGCTTCTCCCCTTTCAGCATCATTTGAATGCTCAGATTGAGCCTCCTCATCTACATGTGCAACCCTTGCATGACCTTTTGGCCTTTTGTCTGTCCTTCCTTGGTATTGTGGACATTCATAGGCTCGATGCCCTTCTTCACCACATCGGAAACAAGTTCCTCTGAAACCACCCCTTCTGGGTCCTTGCCCAAATCTTCCTCGTCCTCTACCTCTTTGATCATCACCATTTTGATCACATGGGCAGTAGAAGTTATCATTCCTCTGGCTTCGACTGGTACCCACATCTTCACTTTTCTTCTCATCCTCATTTCGCTTCCAAAAGATCTTCCGCTTTGACCTCCTCGTCCTTTTTGCTTACTGTCAAATCTTTTGTTCAACTTCTCTTCAACTCTCAATGAAAATTGGTAAGTATCCTCAATAGTGGCCATTCTGACCAAGCTTAGCTCCTCTTGAATGCTCGGTCGTAACCCATTAAGATAACGAGCTACCTTTTCCTTGTTGGCCTCTGCATGTCCTGTTCTGATGATTATCTTGTGAAAATATTCCGTGTATTCTTTCACAGATCTACTTCCTTGCTTCAACCCTTGCAATTTCTTCAATAGATCTAACTCATAATCCATTGGCATGAACTGCTTCTTCAGTTTCTCCACCATGTGATCCCATCTGGTGATCTTTCCCTTCTCTCTCTTATTTCTTTCTAATTGGACCTCTTTCCACCAGATATTGGCGTGGCCCTTCAACTTCATTTTTGCAAACTTAACCCGATCTGGGTCCTCTACTTCTTCATACTCAAAATACTCTTCCAACTCGTTGATCCAATCAATCAACTCTTCCGGGTTCAAACTACCAGAAAAACTGGGAACTTCCACTCTAGGTCTTTTTCCAATCTTCGAAATGGCCCTTATCAGCTGCATTTGATCTTGATCAATAGCTTCTTCTTCGTCTTCTACATCTGAATCTTCTACCTCTTCTTCATCCTCACTTTCTTCTCCCCTTCTCGGGTTTACCCCTCTTCTTAACTCTCTTTGTAATGCATTAATTTGTCTCTGGAGGGCTCTGAAACCCTCGACTGCTAATGGATCTCTTCCACTAGCATTTCTGGCACCACCTCGCCTACCACACGCCACTCTTGGAGGCATCTTGAATATCTTGAACCCACAACCACAGTCCTAGTGCGAACTACCTCACAATCGGCGATCTATCCACATGCTCAAGAAAACCCGCTCTGATACCACTTGATGAAGGTGCAACCCGAGACACAGAAAATCACACAGAAAAAAAAAAAACAAATCTTATTATTTTCAAAGTATGAAATTCTTACATGCAGAGGATCTCCAATCCTCGAGTTCTGCAATACATGCAAATTACAGAAATTACCCTATTCGCAACATGCGATCTTCTTTCCCAAAAACTACCCACAAAAATCAGAAACTACCCCATAAATAACCCAATTCTCCGTTTGGAGCCAAAAACAACATTCTAATTATGCACAAACTTCCAGAAGCCCTAACTCAAGATCTAACCATCGGATCTTCAATGATAATACCTTTTCGGAAAGGTCTTGCGAAAATGAAGTGCCGAAAAGTGGGGCTTAAAGGCTAACCACTTTCGTTTTCCGCCAATTTTCGGGCCCATCCGCAGCCTTTAAGTCCCTCAAAATTAGCTCTGAAGATTTTGTAGGGCAAAAAGCAGAAACTGAAACTTGAATAACTTTTGAAGCTTCCCTTAAATTTCTGTCTCCTCACGCCTTCAAAACCATACCTGCTAAAAATAGCAGTTGAGCAGAAAAAACAGTTCTGAAAGTTGGGAATTCTTCTTCGACGAAAAGTGTATCTAGAAATGCAAAAACATATACAAAACTCTAAATGAAAGTAAATATATTTTTGGGTGATGTAGGATTGCCCTTACACCACTGGATGCTCCTGCATCAGATGGAGGAAATGAGAAGAATACCTTATGCTAGTGCAGTTAATAATTTGATATATGTTATGGTTTACACAAGAACAAATATTTCCCAAGCAGTGGGATTCCTTAGCTTATTTATGGTTAATCCTAAATGAGTACATTGGGATGCAATGAAGAGGATCTTCAGGTATTTATAGAGTAATTATAATTATTCGTTATTCTATCATGGTTATCCTACAAGGGAAATACATTTAGTTTGTATTCATGGATTTGTGGATTTAGATTGGGTTGGAGATGTCCATAGAAAAGATCTAATAGTGGATATATTTTCACTATGTTTAGTGGTGCAATTAGTTGGATTAGTAAGTGATAGGATGTGGTTGTTTTGTCCACTACAAAAGAAAATTTCATGGTAGAAACTCCTACTTGTGATGAATCCATCTAGCTAACAATATTGTGTTAAGATGTTGGACTAGAGGCAAGAGCCATTATAGTTCATTTTGAAAGTCAAAGTGTCATATGACTAACAAAGAACCCAAAATTTCATGCAAGGATGAAGCACATTAATATTTAATTCCATTTTTTAGGATATGCTAGAGGATTTGAGTGAAATTCTAGAAAAAATTGGCACTTTGAAGAATGTTACAAAAGCACTGATGAAGCCAATGAGCACAAAAAAAATTAGGTGCTGCAATGAGTCTATAGGCCTATCAACCCCTAGTAATTTTATATTATACTTTTGACATTACCTTTTCTCTTTCAAGGTGTTTTGTAAGTGGGAGAATTCTAGGAAATGTGTCTCAACTTTGCTCTTATTGATAAAATTATAAAAAGTATTTTTTTGTTATAAAACAGAAAAACAATTTTTTGGGCTATGAAGTTAGGTTTTTTTTCCAAAATAAATACATTAGGTTGTTTGGTACTACCAAGGGTGGTGCCTATTTGGTAGATCTCTTCAAGATCTAAAATTTAAAAATGGGACCAATTGGCCTCCCATATCAAAATTTATGGTCTTTGAAAGTTTTCATAGGAAATGTAAAAATGTGTTGGAAACATAAAAGAGTTATAAGGGTGAGTTAAATTTGTTAACCAACTTATGATGCATGTTATAACACATCATAAGACATATTTGATTGGATATAATGGAACCAAAATTTAATTCACAATTTGGTGAATGGATTATAATAAGGTTATGATAGGTGGAAGGAATGTGTTATTTTTAACCCATGGACTCATCTTGACATTTGGGATTTGGGTGCAACTTTTTGGGTGGTTCTATCTCATGGTTTTCTAATTACCATTTGATGGTTTCAATCATTGTATCTCCTATATATTAGGTTCTTTATGTGGAGGTTGTGAGTATATTTTTGTAGATAGTGTTAAGCTATGAAAATTCCTTAAGGTCTTTGGCTGGCGATACTTCTATTAAGGATTTTTCTATAAGTGTATTGTAACTATGTTGTTTACTAAATATTATATTAGGCTGATTCGGAGTGTGGAATTTTTCAATCAAAAGGGTTTTTTCCACATATATTTATAGAATGGTATATTGTTTATTTTATGTTTATATGTATATATTCTTTCTATAATTATTAAAATATTAAAATTTACACAACAATCTCCTTAGATGTAGGAAACATTTTTCATACCTTACTTCCTTTTAGAAAAAAGAATATAAACCAAAAGAGTAATGTAGTATTTAGAGAGGTGAATGTACAATCTAAATACTAATTGTTAATAATTTGTAATATATTGATTGAGGAAACTCCCTTTGTTATTAAGGTCATGTTTGATGTTGATGTTGATCAATTGTAATTCTTGATTAATAAAAATAAGAAATTGAGATATAAGGTGAATATAAAGGTTTTTAAATATTTTGATTGGGAAGGTAGTTCACAACTTCAATTACTATATCAGTCCCTAGTTCAATCTAAGCAACTATAATTGCACATTTAAAAGGTTTCTCATAAATCAAATGATAAAGATGAAGGAGTTTGGATGAAGATTCAATTGAGCAATCAAGTAAGATAGTCTAGAGGAATTAGGAATGCAAGCCTCATGAAAATAGAGAGGATAAGTTTACCAAAATGTTTTGGTATCATACTAATGTTGTTCAAAAACAACATAAGAAATTGAAAAAAAGGTTCAAGAAGTGTAGTCTAAAGAAATGGCTAGGTTAACCTCACAAATCACAAATGATCTATAAAATATTTTTATATGATCAAGGAAATGCGATTGATTGAAATTATTTGATACTAAACTAGATAAATTTAAATACGACTTTCATAATAGGTAAATCTAGTGAGAAAGAAGAGGAAATGGTAGTGGAATTCCCTCTACAAACTAGAGCTAGGTTAGAAGCAATTCAAAGTTTTGATAGTTTGAAAAAGCATCTTAGAAAGGTATCTATATAGATTAAGGATATAGTTAAGAAGGGAATTTAGTTGTAGATAATTAATTTGAAAAATGCCTTAGCTGACTATCAGACATGTAGAAGTGAATTATTTATTAAAATATTGATCTTGTGTGATCAAGTGCCTATAGTTCTAGAACATGCACAAAGCATGGAGAGGTTTCTCAAATTTGTTTTCATGAACTGGTTTCAATTTATTTTTTATTATTCTTATTTATGTCAATCAATTAAGACCTTATGGGTTGTATTACTCATGACTATTTTTAAATAGGAAGTTGTTTATTTATACCTAAATTAAAATTGTTTGAAGATTTTGAGACCATTTAAATAGGAAGTTGTTTATTTATACCTAAATTAAAATTGTTCGAAGAGTTTGAGACCATTTTCTTATTAAATAATTGGTAGAACTTGGTACCTATTTTTAACCTTATTTATCAATTTGTGTGTATTTCATGCTTATCTAAACTAAGAACTATAATATTTTTATTGAATATCTATAGTTCATCCAAATTTGAAAAATTAAAAGTTTGAATTTTCATCTTAAATCTATAGCATTGGAATTCACGAGACTATCTTTGTTTAATTTGTACATGCAATATGGTGGTTGTGAATATGTGTCTTGGTGATTAAATTTTCCTGAAAGATAGTACAATCTTAAGAATTCAACTTTTTGAAAATTAGTTAAGCTCAATTTGAATTGGATGTTGGTTTGTCTACTCTGCAAAATTAGATATTACAATCAAAATTCCTTAGGCTCATTCAAAAATTTCACTCATCCTTGTCTTTTGTATTTTCTTTGAAATTTGATATATTTAAAATTAGGAATATAGCCAAATTTATTAACTAAAATAATTTTGGATGTAAACTTGAATTTTGCTAAGTGTCATCTTCAATTTACAATATTTAGCTCAATAGTTTTGCATGTTGTTATTAAATATATTGTAATACTGGAAATGATTAAAAGTAGTTTAATTTGATTAAATATACTTGAATAAAATGCATATAATTTGTTAATGGAATAAATAATTTATCAATTTTATGATTACGAATTAACCTTGGGATTGTATTTTTTCGAGCTAGTAACTTAGGCCTTTTAAATGGAATGCTTATCATATACCTTCAAGTGCGTAGGCTAGGTAAAATAAATCATGGGATAAGCTATTCCATTCCAAGTAGGAATATTGTATTCCACTCAAGTTGGTGTGTTAAAACATGGATCAACATAAAGGCCCATGAAATAATTATATTTATTTACATAAACTCTATCCTAAAGGGGATGTAATAAGTCAATAAAAGTTGTTTGTAATTCGTCATCAAGAAATTAAACTTTCATTTTGGTACAAAGTGATTGAAATGTTCTGAAAAGTTCATTGATGTGCTCATTAGATCCTTGGTACACCCAAATAAATCATAAATAGTGGTATTTAGGCCTATGTTTACACAAAAATGGCTTAGGATAATTGCACCTAGTTGATCAAATCATGAATAGAGTTGGAAGGTAAGGAGTAAAACCATCCTATAGTGAAAAGTTTGAGGGAATTTAACTTAGCTAATATTTTTTCATTGTATGCATAATCTACACACATTGAATTGAAATCTTGTTAATAAGTATTTATGTCACCTTTGTCATAGTACAAGTCAAACCAATGTGCCATAAACCCATAGGTAATGGATAGGTCATAAGCTCAAAATTAATATCTAATGTGCAATGTATTAGAGCATATGCAATAACATCTTGGCTACTAGGCATTGAATCAACTTTATTTTCAACTATATATAGCTTTAACACAAGTGCATAAAGGGTGGAGGTAGGGATATTGGTGGTTGGAGTATCATGAGAAACAAAGGAAGGGGAATAAATAGGATGAGGGATAATAGGAAAAGACAGTGTTAGAGGAAGGAGAGACCACACTATAATTCAAAGAAAAAGTAGGTACACTAACAACATGAGATAAAGGAAAGAAATTGGTGGTAGAGCATGTCAATGTGGAACTAATAGGTACAAAAGAAGAAATAAAGATAGTAGGATGGGAGGTAAGTGGTTCTCTATAGGTAGGAATATGAGGGGTAGGAGTCATAATAGAGGTTATGAGAGGAGAGGTAGACACCATGGGGGCATCTACCATGGGATGGGAGGAGAAAGGATCAATGAATGAGTAAGGATTTGTGGGAATAGAAGTAGATGCATCATGTAAAGTAGTGGAAGTAGACATAAAAGAATCAATTCTATAAAGAACCTCATAACCAAAGGGCGCTTCAAGAAATATACTATGTAACTTGAGATAGCTAACTGTGTAGGAGCATTATATTGGTAATTTCCTAAAAGAGAAATTGTCATGTATGAAAAAGATCGTGCTAATTAAAGTGTGTATTATGATTGAAATTATATTTCTCATTGTAATTGGATTAATTGGGGATCACATGATTGATAGAGTGGGAGTAAATGTGAGGATTAAAGTGATCACTTATTTTCAAAGATAAATTAGGTTTTTGACAAGCTCTTGGCATAAACAAACCCAATAAAAAATCATCAATGAAATACCAAGGGTAGCTTTAGGAACATAATCAATATCATATATGAATTAGAAAAGCTAGAAGATAAAACCCTCAGGAGGTGTGAGAGTGGAGGATCTCACCAATATTAAAATAAATTAAATAGTATTCGCTCTTATTTTCATTTAACTCCTAGGATGAAGCTAGTAAACAATAATGAACATCTATTGTAGGAAAAAGGAGTTGGGGTAGAATTGAAAATTAAACTAAAATAAATGTTTTTAAAATAAAATAAATAAACATGTTATCTAGCTAGAATTTTGATGTAGATTGGTTGTGATGGATTTATAGGGTGCAAAAATGTTAGTGATGCTTATATGAATGCTTCATAATTTGTGAACTTGTTGTCTATCTATCTAGACCATTTTCACAACTATGGGAATACCTACACAAGTATAAATATGTCATAAGTTGCACAAATCTAACCTAAGAACATAAATATGATCTTTTTAAAGCCTAATATGTTAACTTTGAGTGAGCATTGTGATGATCTACTTCTATTCTTGCATAAAAATTAGTTTGATGTACTTGTGGTTTGAATGTAACAATGATAATTCCTCTCTTGTGTCAAACCACATAAGGATGTTGAGTCAATGACTAAGAATTGCAAGAGAGCATGTAGTAGACACCCTAAATGATGCAATGCAAGTACTCTAATAAATGCTCCTTAATAATTGTGTAAGTAGAAATATGAGCTAGTCCATTAACTTATAGGTGTGTAAAATGAACTAGTGATAACCTTTTAAGTATAACTCCAAGGGTTATAAATGAAAATTTTAGTGTGTCTAATCAACACACAATAGTCAAGTAGTAAGTGTAAGATTGGCCCTAGTTTTTAATTTTAATATTAATAGAATAGGGACCATTTCCATGATCACACATCTAACCAAGGTCATCTACACAACTATCAATTTGAGCCAAGATGGGAGATGGATGAAAATGAGTATTAAGATTGATCTCTACGAGTGATTACATATGGAGACAAGTATGGATCAAGTTATGTGTCAACTATCAATATAAAGCATGTCTTGTAGACTTATCATTGGATCAAAGGGAATCCAAAGCAAAGGAGAAAAGTGCAAGGTATGCAATTTTTACCATTGCACACAAATAATTATGTTCTTATCAATATGCCATAATGTTTCACCTTACAACTCATCCCTCTCAATTAAAATAGAAATCAATCCTGAATGTATGTATGAGGGAGGATTCGATTGTGTTTTAAAAGCATGAGTGTATTGAACACCAAAGCACTATTACTATTATTTTTATTTAAAAATATAAAGAATATTTTTTTAACAAGTTATATCATAGAAAATTAATCATAAAGTGACATGTAAAATACACAAAAATATATAACTTGAGAAAAGGTGGTCTTCAAACCATGTTGTTGGGGAAAATTTATGTGAGACCTATATAATTTGTCAAATTTAATCCAAATACTTAATTTGTTTCTAAAGCATTCAACTTCACTAATATACTAAAAAAAAAATTATGGAGGATTTTTATATCATCCACAAAGACGTTTTAGTAACACAATACATGAGCACAAGCCTTTAGCTAAAACCTCTTCGATTGAGAGTCAAAGATTGAGGGGTATCCATTCCACCAAATTTGCTCAGGGCACAATCCCAGCCTCATCCCTTATGATGTTGAGGCCTTGCACTCAGAAAGACTTGATCCTTGATTGGCTCATTTAGAACCATTCAACTTCACCAATAGATTAAGGGAACATTGAAAAAAATATAATTAATAAGTTTTTATATGTTTTTATTTTATATTTTTATATCACTCTTAACTTATCAATACCATATTGTAATAGTTTCGATTATGTTAAAACTGGAAGGGCCAGTACCCGTTCATAGAAAATGAGACCACTAAAAAGGACGAGCAAGACTCACCAGCAATGAGCCAGAAAGATCAACAAACAGACCATGTTTTTGACTGGAGCATGAAACTAGAAAACAAAGACCAACAACAAGAAACAGAGGCTGCTAAAACAAAGAGACCTAACACAAAAAACTTCCCTACAGAAGCAGGTAAAAACCAGCAGAAGCCAACAGCTTACACACTGAACAGAGGGCAGCTAACCCAACCAACAACTCCAAAACTTCTGAACCGAACTCAAAATAAACCAAAGAGAAAAGGGCATCCCTTTCCACAACACACCCACCTTACCAACAATCCCAAACTCTGCCTCTAAAGAAGCACTGTCCACCTCAATCTGCACAACCACCATATTTTAATAGTTACTTTGAATTGAAAAAAAAAAATCACTATCAACTTTTGAAAGTTATCATACATATATATATAACCAATATTTATATTAACAAATAGAACTTGGTCCAACTATAATCCTTCTCTCCTGATATTTAGAAAAAAGAACTATGTATCATACAGTTCAACTGATATTGATTTTTATGAACAGGTTCTACTTGCATTAGGTGCAAAACTAGAGCATATTGTGATTCGGTTAGCCCAAGAATTTATACAGAAGAACACTGTATGGACAAGTGACGAAATAGAAGTTCGTCCTACAAATGAGCACTTCTGGTTTAATCGACCTGAACTACTACTTCATTTAATTCAATTCATTTTGTTTCAGGTAAATAACTACTAACCCTTCAACACCAGAGGTAGTTATTCTGTTTAATTCTTTAGAATGTGCATGAATTGAAATAACTATATTGATTTTTGTTGACAGAATGCATTTGAAATAGCATTCTTCTTCTGGGTATTGGTAAGGATCCAAAACACAAAGAAATGAAATTTGAATTTTTAATGGAATTTTGAATTTTAATTTTAATTTAAAAGATTTAATATGCAGACAACTTTTGGTTTTCGATCTTGCATGATGGATAAAGTTTACTACGTTATTCCCAGACTTGTAATCGGGTATGTCTCATACAATTTCTTAAAGTATATTGTCACTCTGTTGACAGTTTATAATATTAGTTTAATAAACTTTTTTCTTCATAAAAATACAGATGACGCTTATAATCTATTATCAAAATATAATTTTATTTTAAATTTATATTACACTGTTTCAAAAATAACACCATTTTGATATACATTAAATAAGATAGCACTATAAGAGAATCAATGAAATGGCTCTTCTCCTTAAGGATTTTCTAATTCTCAGACTTGTTGAAGTCAGTGTCTGTTTGATAACAGTGACTGGTACACCATTTAGTGTAATAGTAAACTCAATTAGTTACTTTTTTTGTTTTTGTTTCACTTCAATATCAATTGTTTGACCATTAACTTTGGGCAGTGCTTAATCTTTACATATATAATATAATAGGGAGATGGGTAAGCAAACCTTTTTAAGAGAAGAGGTCTTAGATTTAGATTACAATAAAAAAATTATTATTTTTCGTCTTAATTTTGGATCTATAGTTTCAAGACAAATTAAATGTATTTTAAGTTTATTTTTGGAAAGAGTATTTTACTGAGAAGATTGAAAAAAACATGGCATTTCAGAGTTCTTTCTGACTGTTAAATTTTTCATCGAGCAGTAAGGAGTTGAATCTAGAACCTCCTATTTGTTTTTGAGTTCTCTATCACTGAGCTACTAATCATTTTGTGATTTGTCAATCTTTAGTTTCCGTTTGACTCATTTTACTGTATCTTTTTTATCGCCCATCTTTTTTTGTGAATATGTATTTATACCTTTTATATTAATATATTCATCCAAAAATAAAATAAAATCACTATGATCATATGATATCACAAAAAATATCAACGAATTTATTAATTTTCATTCTAAATTACATATACTCTATTTTTTTTTAATTAAAATGTGATCATAAAATTAATTATTTAAATATGCTCTTACTCAGGTTGATTGTCCAAGTACTATGTGGCTATAATACCTTACCACTCTATGCCATTGTTTCTCAGGTGATAAAGCAGTTCACTTTGTATGTATTATGTAGCTATAGTATTAGAATTTCTCTTTGAATATTGAGGGATTCATTAACACTTTGTTTCTTGAACTCAGATGGTAAGCCAACATAAAGGGACACTGTTCAGTGAGAGCATGAGAGAACAAATCATGGCATGGTTTCAGAGAAGCCGCAAGAGGATTAAGAGAAGGCACAAACAGGGTAATTTCAAGAGGAACATAGAGATGTCAGAGATCAATGTCACATCTTAAATACCACCATAAGTGGGTATAGCAATAAGTTAATAACACAATACTGAGATGCCAAAATAATGGAATGACTCTGAGATATCCTAAAATATATGTTTGACAAGATTAATAATTGGGTTCAACTTTGATTAGTTTGGTAAAACAATCAATCTCAAATGTTTTATTCAAGTTTTATGAACATTTATTTGTGAAGAAGGGCTTTCAGCAATAGAATAGTATATTCAGATTTTGGAATGAATTGTTTTGAGAGAATGCAATAATCATGATGATAAATCATTTTGTAGTTTGATATGCAATTATGTATGTAACATGGCATCTTAAAGGAAGCAAATTTGGACCCAAATCAATGTGCTTTCTAATATAATTTGCTTCAAATATTTTTATTTAAAATATTTTAATATATTATATCGATAACAAAAGTTTAAAGTTTAAAAGTATAGTGTTAGATGGTTTTAAATAAGTTAAAATTAATATAAAATAAAGATTTTTTTAAATTAATATTTTAAATGATAATGTTTATAATTTTACTAGATTGAGATATAATTTAAATAGATTAAAAGATATTTGTGTTTATAATTGTATAATTAAAACTATTGTATAATGAGATGGAAAGAGAGTTTTAAAAATTGAGTAAACATGATATGGTTGAGAGCTTATAGTTTTTAGAAGATACATAAGATGCATTAAATAACATATCATTAATAGTAATAAATATACACATTAAGTATTGCTTAATCAAAATAATTGTTTCAATATAAAGATATTAAATAAAAAATAGATAAGTGATACAGTTTTGCTATCATTTTAGAAAAAGAGAAAAAGGGAAGACAAAATATTGAGCTCATTAATGTAGAAGGTTTTGGTGTTGATTATTTTCTTTCTTATTCTACAAAGATTTAAAATGATGTGTTTAAATTGAAAATTATCTTACTATAAATTGATTGGATAAATATTTGTCAAACTCTTTATGGTAAATAGAAAATATACTAAATAGAAATACATATTCTTAATAGTCCTAAATGATTAGGTAAACAATGAAAACTTTTACTTAATAAAGAAATTACTTGAAATTTTTGATATTATTTAAAAAAATACGACAAGTAAGAAGAATATTTAATACTATTTAAAAATGGAGAAAAAAAAGTCCAAGCACATTTATGTCGAAAATTTTGGTGTTAATTATTTTTTACATCAATCAATTGAATTAATTTTTATCAAAATTTTTATAATTAAAATAATAATTTGACAAAAAAACCTTTTAAATTGTCACATTTAAAAATTGCTCCTAAATTTATAGATATTATAAAGATTTGATTCACAGGACTACAATTATAAATAAACTAGTGTAATAGACAAATTCTATCTATTTGGAAAGGGGAAATGAGACCCAATTTATTATTTCCTTTCCCTCCACCTTCTAAATTGTGTTTACAATCATACAAGCCTTGCAAATAGAATATCAAAGAAGATGGTGTGAGAGGCCATTTCAATGGAGGACATCCAAAATAAAAAGTTAGTTGTGCAAATTATTAAAATTAAAAATAAATGTTCTATCAAACAAAAAAATCCTAAAAGGGCAAGAACCTGTATAGGTGAACATATGTATAGTATGTTAGACTCGTATATACATGAAACCCTTAACTACCTTCTTGTTAGATAATTGGCTAAATTTTATTTTAATAATCATTTATTATTAGTTTAAACCTTTATGGTGTTGCAGTTAAGGGCTTGGCTCTGGCGAGTCTCTTGTCTGAGCATGTCCTTGGCAAAGGTGCTTGATCGTGTGCTAGTGGGTTCTTTGTGTTGAGTATGTCCCTTAAAGGGTTTTTCATCTTGCCCCTTTGCTCCAAAGTCTTTGCTCTGTACTAGCTTTCATATGTGTGTTGCAATGTTTTGTTTGAGATTTTTTTGGTGGTCGCTGATATGAGGTCTATGGTGGACTCTTTAGCTCGGTTATTGAATTCTCCCTCTATGTCTCTTGTTGCTTACCTAATTGTTGGAGGATGGGCGGTTGTTATTCATTTTTGTATGTGTTCTCTTTGGAGCCCTCATGGGTCTTTGTGATATTCTACCCTTCCTAGTGCTTGCTTCATTAATTTTTTTGGGCAAGGTGCTATTGTTTTCTGGTTGCTATGTGTTGTCCTTTTCTTTCTCAAGCTTATGGTTGTTTTTGTCATGTTTATGGACTCTAGTCTTGTTGGAGTTTACGAGATTTTAATGCTCAGTATTTCTTTATTTGAGGTGGATGTTTTGTTCTCTGGTTCTTCTATTTTGGAGCTGCATGTTCTTGCTTTTGTGGGTTTCAAGGTTATGGTTGTCTTTCTGACTTTGGTCACTGGAAAGTTTATTGTGGTTTGCTTTCTATTTTATTGGTTGGTCTTGATGCCTTGTTTCTGCTTTGGTGCCATCAAGCATGGTTTTCTTAAGGGTTATAATGTTTATGTTAATTGCACTATGTTCCTACGTCAAGAGGTTTGGGGTTTGTTTAAGGAGGTGGTTGTGTTGGCTTCAAATGGTGATTTTACTAAAGCTAATTTGGATATGTTGAACTTGAGGTACCTAGTCATCTTTGAGGTCCCTTTTGAAGGATTTCCGGTTCCTTTTGTGGCAAGTTTGTAGATGGTCGTCAAGGATGTTGTGGACTCCCTTATTTCAAGAATCTCTTCTTTCTTGTCTGCGGTCTTCAATGGTTTGCTGATATTCTTCAAGGATGTTGAGAAAAGGTTGAACTAGGTGTGTGAGGATGCCTTTGTGGTCCTCTCTGATGTTTGGGATTCTCCTCTTTTGTTGGGGATTCATTCCAGATTCATCTTGATGGTTCTGAGATCGTTGGGGTGTGCTTTCTCTTTGGTGGTTGCTGAGCTACCTCATATTGCTTCCTTATTGTACCTTATGCTCGTGTTGCCATGGGATGAGGTGTGTTTTCTTACTACTATAGTGTTGAATTCCTACTGGGTTTTATAGTTGGGGTCTCCTAAGGAGGTGGAGATTGCTCCTGTTGAGGTGGAAACCTCTCCTATAGAGGTGGAGACGATTGTTGTTGCTGCAGTGGGTTGTTCCCTTTCCTTTTGTTGGTTCCTTTTGAGGTGGAGCATGTTTGTATAGGAGATTGGTGGCTCTTGTAGTTTTGATCCTCACTCCATCCTCTCTTATAGAGGGGAGCTCGCTCTTATTGAGGTAGATATTGAGTTGGTGTTTTGGGCAGAGTGATGCTTTAAGCTGGAATTGGCTCCTCAATGCTTTGTTTTGCTCATCAACTCCCAATTTGTGGTAGGGGGTTTGGATGTGTTGGACATTTGATTATTTTATTTTAATGGTGTTGTTGTTTGGAAGTTGTTGCTTTATGGAGGCCTTGATGTTCAGGTTATCTTGGCCACCCGAGAGGTGGTTGTTGTTAAAGGTTGTTGTCCTTACAACTTGATGGGCTGCTTGCAGGCCTGTTATGTCGGCTATGCTCTTGATTCAGGCCGAAAGTTGGTGTTCCGTTCGAGGGGTTGGTGTTCTACAAGTGTTACTGTTTGGGTGGTTCTACTTTTGGGATATGCTTTCTCCTATAAAGGTGGAGAGGCAAGTAGGTGGATGGGGTCTCTCTACCTCATCAATGCTAATGCTATTTTTGGTTATGAATTGGTTGCTCTAGGTAATAGGATTGATTTGGGATGGTTCTTTCAAGAAGTGATGATGGGCTTAGCTATTTACTGGTGGTTTGGGTTGCAGGATCCTCTTAATCTTGTTTGTATGAGTTGGAAGTACAATTTGTCTTACCCACCCTTTGGGTGGTTGCTATTTCAGGTTTTTGTTTTGTCTGCTTGGAGGGTGGCTCGTTGGCCTACTTTTTTGACTATAAGGTCCATTTCGAAAGTTAAAGATGGACCTTCTTGGAGGGAGTTTGTGCCCTAAATTGGTGAAAATTGGGTGTTTTTTTCTTTGGTCAAATGAGTGCTCTGAAACTATCGGTGCTTAGTAATATTGTCCTAGACTACTATTTATTGATAGCTTTCTTATGGTTTCGTATCTGCTGGACTTTGGTTAATCTCATAAATGGTCTGTGTGCCATTTTGTGGATTAATATGGGTATTTTGTTTTTTATTATGCTGATAATGGTTTTGTGGTTGCAATTTTGGTTTATTGGCTTGCATGCTTTTTTAGGCTTGGTGATGGCTGGTGTTATTTTTCCTAGCCTATTTCTCTATTTGTTGTTCTGACTTTGTAACCACAGGATCAGGGCCCTTCCCTTGCTTATCTAACAAAAAAAAGAGGATAATGATATGTGATAATTTGAAAGTATATTCAACATTGATAATATTATCTAAGTTAAATATGTAATAACTATTAATAATTCAATTAGAAGGAAAAGTGTCTTTAATAATATAGTTTATGATTTTTGGGTAATGGGTCAATGTAAGGGTAATCCAACTTTTATTTAGATGTAAAATATCATAATTTTTTTTTTAAGAGGTTATTCGATCACTTCTTATAAGAAATTCAAGTAGATATAGGTCAGTGCAAGATCATGGGTGTCCAAACTAGGTCCTTAAGTAACAATAATATTCAAAAGAATAGAGCTAGGAAACTTGACATAAAAATTTAAATAAGTTATTAATATATAATTTGAAAAATATGTAAGAACAAAATTTGTAGAAATTTCAATGTAGTTTGTAAGATATTGTTCCATTTTTCAAAAAAAGTAAATCTATTTGGTGAAAGTTTGAAATTTCAATGCAATAGTACTAATTTTCTAGGAAAAAATAAAAACTGTTCAAGTGTATGTCTGACCAACCTAAGTACAACGAAAATTAATATTTTTTTAAAAAACTTTCAAATATTAGTAGAGGACACATGCTCGAATGTGCCACAGTTTTTTAAATTCTTTTGCAAGTAAATAATTAGCTATATATTTTTTATTAGAACTTTTTAAAAATATTAAAAATTGTTTGTGTGACCACCATAACTTGGTCAAAAATTTATTATTTCTTTTTTTTATTCTATAGTATGGGAACTATAGAATGCGCCACATTTTTTCGATTCAAAAAATATGAAATTGTTTAAAAAATGTATATTTCTTTCAATCAACCTATCATTTAGGACTTTAGTCAAAATGTATGTAGAAAATCAATAATAATTATCTATTTAATTCCAAATAAGGTATATCTTATAATTTTGGAAAGTTGACAATTTTCTCAATAAAACCTTTTCATTTCATTAAATTCGGATAAAAAAAGGTCATCAGCCACTTTTTTGTCATATCGCCTGTTTTTGGACCCCCATGATCATACACTCACCCATATGAGGAATTTTAAATTAGAAATTATATTAAGTCTATCCAAATAGAATATTCATATTTGTTGAAAATTGATATTTTAAGAGGATTTCATGGAAGTTTTTACATAGAAATAGAGATTGTTAGAGTAATCATACATTAGCTAATAATTAATTAATCTTTAATTGATTATTAGTCTAAATCATTTCATGCACTTAAGTTAAACTTAGGAGTGTTTTATTTAGTTAAATAAGTACTTTTTTAAATGAAGTGAGCTATTATTAGATCATTCTGTTGTTGGGATAATGTGTGTGAACCTTGCAATTACATAAAGCACTGTTGATACATAATGTATTGTTGATATGAAGGGGATGGAGGGGTGCGAGGGAGTTTCTCCCTTGCAAGGTGTCTAGCAGGATCATCCCCTCCGATTGGGGTCTAGGGGAAGCATGCCCCAATGGGGGCTTAGGGGCAACGCCCCTGAAAGGATATTTCATTTATATTTTATTATTGTAAATTTGGACCATTCATCATTAGGTCTTAGATCTGATGGCCTATATTTTATTAGCTTGACTTTCCCTAGAAGGTAGCCCTATTTTATGAGGGTGTTGTATTACGGTTGTGTATTGTGATGTATTCTAAGAGACTAATAGCTATCATGTTACCTTTGGATCTCTGGTCGGTGACACTCCTGTGAGAAGCTTTCTCTATAAGTATATTATAATCCTTGTGATTTTTGAATAATATATTGGGCAACTTTTGGAGTGTGGGGTTTTTCTCCCGAAAGGGTTTTCCCCACGTAAATCACTGTGTTGTGGTATGCATAATATTTATGGTTATTTTTGTTTAATTTTTTGTAACTGTTAAAGATATGTAAATTTTTTTCATTGTTCTCCTCTCAAGATTAGTGTAGGAAGTTGTTTTGCTACCTTAGCTTCCATACATTTGTCTCATCGCACGTGATGTTGCCACTTGTCATGATCTAATTCCTTTATCATTTAGGGTTTCTCCTATATAGAACTCAACCCTCATTATATTACGATGCCTTTTGATACCCTTTGATAATAAAGATATTCTATAAGTATTTTTTTATTGAGGAATAAAAAATCTTTGTTTTGTAGATCTCTTGCATGGAAGGTGTCTTTGTTCATTATTTGATCTTGTGTCTAGTGTTTATTCACAATTCTAACATGGTATCAGAGCGTGGATTTAGTGAACCCCTTCTCAATTGATGAGAGTTTTTCTAAACAACAAGGGTTGCAAGCTTTAATCTAGAATCTCCTTCTTTACAAATTTTGGAGGTGGGAGAATTTTTGGTGCATCTAGGAACAAAATGGAATCTTCCATTGGATTTAGATTTGTCAAAAAATTCAATTTTTCCTTTTGTTTGGCTTGATTTGGATTCTTGAGGTCAGATCTATAAGGGTTTGAACCAGTTATTTTTTTCAGATCTGGAGGGTAGCTACAATTTTGGAACATTTTGACCTGAAAAGAACCTCACAGTTGCATTCAGGAGACCAAGTTGATGAATTTTGGCTATACATTTTCCCTATTTCTCCATCAAAAGATTTTGAGGCAAAAAAATTTGGCACGTCGTACCATACAAATTTTTTTTCAAAAAATATAAATATAAAGAAAAAAACATTGTTTTTAAAGCATGTAGCCCTTTATTTAGGGTCATCGTCCATGGAGTGACACCCATGTGTTTGCACCTCCAACACCCACAATTGCTGGGGCAGACCGCTAGGGGCCACCTTTTTTTTCAAAATTTGTTGTGACAAATTTTTTTTCTCTAGTGACCTCAAAACGTTTCTAGTGCACGTTTTTCCATCGATAGATGATTTTGGAATATTCAAGTTCCATTTCTGGCACATTCAGTTGGCTTGTTTTTATAAGGGGTCAAAATTTTTTTTGACAGTAAGGAATATTCCTATGAATATTTTTCTAACATTAATAGTACAATCAGTAGAACAAGGCCCCTTCAAACCCCTTTTGTGCCCTAAAGGAGCTATTTTTTTCTTTTGGCCATAACTTGGGCATTCAATATCAAAATTGGGAAAACAAGATGTCATTGAAAAGCTAGTTTTGTCATCATTCTAGTAGTGTGGGTCACATCACTATTTTTTTTTGCTAGTGCATTTTATAACTTGTTGAAGTTAGAGGTGTTGTTTTTAGTCTCGAGCTCATAACTTTTGACCAATTTCTCCATTTTTTGCAATTCTAGCATCATTGAGATAGTCTTTCAAATCTCTTCACAACCATCCATGCACTTTTTCCATATTTCTCTCCAAGTACTTTTTTTTTGTGTTTTCATATTCTATCGAATTACTTGGATATCTTAACTTCTAGAAAAAAATTCATTTGCGTAGGATGACTCATTTTTGGCTGTTCTATATATATTTATATTAGTTTGTCCTATTTTGTCATTGGAGACATCTTTTCATGTAATTTCTCTTTTGTAGATGCACTGAGATAAAAGTGACATTCTGGTGTATATTTTTTTTGGGATTTTGCACATGTCGTTGTGCCTTATGTACTTGCACTATGATATAAATTGCAATGGGGGGCTTATTGTGTGAGCCTCATATTTGCAATCACAAGCTTATCTACCTTCATGCATTTGTGTCTTGGTTTCCACACCTTTTTATTTGTAGGTACTCTTTCAATTGTGCATTTAGATGTTCTTTGTTCTCCTACATGCACTTCTTGGTTTCACACATCTTTAGTGTACCTATCTTGGCTCTCCCTTTTCGCATTATGGGGGTTTCTACTATTGGTACTAATGCTTCCTTGGTTTCATTTTTTGGAGTGATCTATGTATCTAGTGCTTATTCCTGTGTACTAGTCAGATGCAACATACATCAGTAGCGGGTTACCCATGCATTTTGATGATATTGAGCATTTACCATATGGAAATTCTTCGTTTCCTTTTTTTGGAGGCAACCTTCCATTTTCACTCGATCAGTGTTCTTCAAGCTATTGGTGCCTATGCCATTTTTATCTTTGAGTTCCAGATGTATTATCTTTGTTTTCCATTTGATTTGAGTAGTGTCATTATCGAAACTCGTGTAGATTATTATCTTCTTAATCTTGATCATCATTTGTTTTTAGTGTCCAGGTTATTCATTTAAGCACTATATCAGTCATCTTTTGGCAGTTGTCTACAACTTCTTCATGCTTCAGCGATGTTCTTCATGTTCCTCTTTTTTGGGACATTATTTTGGTTGGAAGCTTCTTAGTCCTTCACATTGGTTTGGAGGATTTTTTAGACCTTCATTTTCCTTTCTCTCTTTTGGAGAGGATTTTACCCCGCACAATTTTCTCCTTTTCTCCAATTTTGAAAGATCTTTCCTTTGTACATGGGTACCTTATTAGGCCTTGTTTGTCGAGACCCATCATGCATTCTCTTTTTTTAAAGGTTTTTAGCTACTCTCTAAGTTCATCTTAAGGTTGTTAATCATGCATTAGCTAATAATTAATTAATCTTTAATTGATTATTAGTCTAATTTATTTCATGCACTTAAGCTAAACTTAAGAGTTGTTTCTATTAACTAAAGTGATCTATTATTAAACCATTCTATCTCATTACATGTGATGCTGACACTTTTCATGATCTAATCCCTTTATAATTTAGGGTTACTCCTATATATCATTCAAAGCTCATTGTATTATCATGCCTTTTGATACCCTTTGATGATTTGGATATTGCATAAGTATTTAGTTAAATAAGAAAACCTTAAGGCCAAAGAATAGGGTATCAAAAACATGTTATCTCTCTTTCCAAGACAATGTTAGAAAATGAAACATACGATACAATAAAGTAATATATGACATCATAAACATCCTCGATTGGAGCATTAGGGGGAAACAAGATTTGACAGGTCAAGCACACGAAAAATTTAACAAAACCACAAACCAAGGAAAAATTAAGAAAAGGAAAAAAGGAAAATAAAGTATAATCAACCAAGTTGAATTGACACAACAACACAACCATGTCAAATGAGGTAAAAACCAGAGAAATAAAGTAAAATAATCAAGGCCTTGAGCTTACCTAGAAATGTCATGAGAAAAAGTGGCACAATAATGAAACACAGGCAATGAAGAGGAAAACACACAACACCACCAACAAACCAGACACAAGCAATGCAAAAACATGAACATGCACTAAGAAAAAAAGACTCGAAAAGAATATAGTTTATGATTGCAATGAAGGCTCAAGTAAATTACAAAGCTCATAAAAATTAACTTGGAAATATTGAAATGAAAATTAAATTATCCATCCTTACTTTTAAAACCACTTAACCAAATCATTAATTCTCATTAAATTCATAGTGGCGTAATTGAATACACTGATAGGAAAGAAAAATGAGATGACAAGACACCACCACCATTAGGCATCAAGAATCAAGAATTTTGTAAGACAAGAAAAATGACTAGAAAAATCCCAATGGCCAAAACTCTGAAATGGAGAAGGGGTAGAACGAAAGACATCGAGGGTTGATCCCAACAAATATGGCATGCCATCCTTGGAAACCCTAAAACTCTAACAAATAAAAAAAGGGGGAATAAAGATGAGGAAAAGAAGGAAACCAAAAGGAAACAAAAGGTGGAAAGGGAAGATTAAAATCAAAGAGAAGAAGGGGAAGAAAAAGACGGGGGTCCCCATTTTATTTGAAAACAACAAAAAATGGGGTGTGGGTGCAAAATACAACAAGATCTAGGTAAATGTGTGTCAAATAATCCCCTTCCAATAGCCTAAAAGCTAGCTAGTGTAAGATAAAAAAATTACTTACCTTGTAATTCTCATATTTCATCATTGCACTTATTTGGTGTTAATTCCCCTACTCTTATTTTAACATCATTAAATCCATTATATAGCCCAATTCCTATCATATACATGCAAAATTTGAATGGAAATACTTAGATCATTTTCCTATAACTATCCTTGAAGTCTTAAAATTCGTTCTTCCTCAAATCCTAAATCCCTCAGTGCATATGTTAAGACACAAGAATTGGGAATGCTCACATGCCTATGTTCAAAACTTAAATTTTGGTCCCAATTATGGTCTTAACCCTAATTTATATTATATTTTATAATATTTATTCTCTCAAAATCCTCCTATAAATCTATTTTTTTAATTTTCACTCGACTTTCTCTACCTCTCTTACTCTCTCTCACTCTTGAGTCTTTTTGCACTTCACTTATATAAATTTTTAAATGAGAATCATTTGTATAGGGAAAAAAGCCACACCATAAAAAATTTGAAGTTAGAGCTTTCCTTGATTTCATTCTACACAATTTCCATTAGGTTTCTTCTATCTTCCCATTCTATCTCCATTTTAATCCTCCTTTCCATTTATCATAGTTTTCCCCCAATGTTGATACTCCAATAATGTCCTAGCTCTTCCATTGATGAAAATCCTTCCTCATTCCTTTCTTATACTATATTTTAATCTTGTTTCCTTATCTCCAACCCATTTCCTTAGCATATCTTGTGTCATCCATCTTCCTCTTATCTTCCATCCACTTGCACACACCACCTAGACTAGAAATCCACCTAGGGTGTGATCTTCTTACGTTCAAATATTTAAACACACCAAGTTGTCTCACCTCACTAGGAATATCTCATGCTCCAAATATTCCAAAGTACATGTTGTATGGGCTGAAATATGCCAAATAGGAGAATGACTAAGGTAGTCTCCTAGATGTCCAAACTAGAATTCTATTTCCACAAGAATTATTTTTTATGAATATCCTAGTACATTAGAGGTCAATGTGAATATTCTTCAAGCACCAAGGAAACTAAAAAAAGGGTTTTTAACCATAGAAATTTGAGAAGTAGCTGAAGAAAAGGACACTGAGACCTCCTTAGACACCAATGTAAACACCGATGCCCCAATCTAGTTATTGTGTTCAATAATACTAGAGTTGGTTGAAAATTTCTAGGAACTATTATCCATCCTTTTAGAGTTAATTTTCAATAATAATCAAATAGCTTTCTAGGAATATTCTATGTTTTCAATAACAATCAATTTTGAATTTTACTCCCAACTTTGTGTATTTTTGTACTAAATTAGATATGAAAGTATTTTATTATTGATTTTAAAAATTAAAAAATGGTTTTCTTTAGTATAGGAACACGTAAATCTTGAATATTATATTCTCTTAATAATAACTCGTTTCGAGGGTTTAAAACCTAGCTTTTCAATTCCTAGTAATCAAGTCAATTTGACTAAGCTAGTTGTTCAAATTATTTTCCTAGCCTAAATTGTTCAATCCCAACACAAAAATCAATCTATTCATGAATGAATATTAAGAGATTAGGAAATTATTCCCCCAACAATTTGAATAAGAAGAAATAATTCTTCCTATTGGTGTGAATAAGGTGTTTTACCTAACTGTTTCACCTAGTAGGTATTATTCAAATGTTAAGTCTACTTAGGTTATAATAATCTTTCTAGAAGTCTTAGTTGGCATTAAATCTTATCTTGTGTCATTTAATTATTGTGTCTTAGGCCATTTAATGCTTTTTGTCCCATGAAATAGGATCGAGACACTTTTCATGATCTTGTATAATCCTATGCCTCACCTTGGCTATACAACCAAGGGTATCTCATGTGTAAATTAATAATTATAATCCAATTGTAATCTATCATTTGTATCCTTTGATGGAATAGCATTATTCTCTCATTTTTATCTCTCTTGTACTTTCATAGAAGTTCCTAGATCTTGGGTGGCTATAATATTCAACCTAATCTTGCATGGTGTAGAATATTCTATACTAACTCTTACATGGCATATGAGCTTGTGGGATTGATTCTTGTAGTCTTAATTGAGATATCTAGGTTACAAATCTTGGTGGATCTTGAAAATTCATGTATACTCTTCTCTTGCATCAAATTATGACTTGGAGAATCAGAAAAAATTGAAATAAATACTAGATTTGGGGTTTTCCTTCTTTGTGGCTTTGTATTGTAGGTCAAAATTGGAGCTCACCATTCATTTCATAGGGTTAAGAAGTTAGTTTTTTTTTGGTGCAAATTGGATATCTAATGCTAGATCTACGAGGGATTGAATTTAGGAAGTGGTTGCTAGATTTGAGAGGTAGCTACAATTTTGGAGCAATTTGGATTAAAACAGGCCCTATCATCACATCTAGAAGGCCTAGAAACCCTAAAATCAACTGTCAAATCATCAAAATCAAATACTTTTTCCCTAGGTCCTTAGAATTATTTTTAACCCTCGCCATCATTTCAACCGTATGAAATTTGTACAATATAAATATGTACTGTCTGTAGGATCCATATGGGTTTACAACAACAATAGGTCGATTGGTAGGCCATAGGAGTATCTGGAAGAATGTTGTGTCACTTGTGCAAGTCTGTAGTCATCCCTGCATCACTAGCGTACTATTCATGTGCATGCATCTAGTACGGTGTCAAATTTTATTAATTAAATTTTTTTTTTTTTTTTAATTAATGCCCTTGGTTACTTTTTAAGTGTTAAGGATAGTTCCTTGTAGCCCCATAATGGCTAAGCCCCAATGAGCGGTACAATAATCCCATTGTCACTTGGTCGCTTAGACTGCCACTAGTCTGTTGCTAAGGATAGTAACATTTTTAAAATAAAATTTGTGTGCTTAAATCAACAGTGAAGGTCATGTGGGCGACCAACACCCAACTCCAAAGGGCTCCAAATTTTCATGTGCAATTTTTTTCAAATTGCTAAACTTTCTGCCAATGTGTCAAAATTTTACAAATGAGATATTAAAGGAAACCTTGTTTTGAGCACTTCATTGTGGTGCAAGCCATTTTTTTAGATTTTTCTTTAGGTGAATTTTATTCCTAATTGAAGTCAAATTTTACTCTTTGGACCTTCGAGCTCATAATTTTTTCCCAATTTATTTGATTTTCATGATTTTTATAGTGTTGGAAAGGTATTGGGGAGATTTATAGTTATATCCATGCATTTTTTCCAGATTCAGTCCTAAGTATATTTTATTCAAATTTATGTGTATTTGTATTTTGGTTGATCACTTGGACATACTGACACCTAGAAAAGATTTTTCCTTTTGGGCAAGCTTCATTTTCAATCTAGATCATGTTGGGAAATTGTATTTTTAGTTTGATGATTTCACTCTAAGATAATATTGTATTTATCTATATTTGATCCATCTTGGCATTGTAAAATCTAGAAAGGCTTTTAGCATTGTAATCACATTACATATAAAGTTCAAACATTATATATTATCAAGGGATTGTTGATTGAGTAATTTTAGGGGAGGGGGTAATCTTATGGTGGTTGATTGCTTTCTTTTTATTTTTGTGTATTATTGTAATGGGAAAATCTCAAATTGAACTTCTAACTTTATTTAATTGTGCTTCATGGCGAAAATTATTATGGAATTAGC